>APFE030350157.1:191708-209667 GCA_000404065.3 Pinus taeda
TCATCGAAGAATTGTTCATTTATGTAATGTAAAGGAGGTTGCCCCCTCAAAGAGGCTGAATTCTAAGGCGTTGATCTATCTTTTCTATCTTTTCTTGAGCTGGTTTCATAACAAAAGAACTTTGACTAGGTTGAATTATACAAAACTCTAACATTTCTGCAACCATACATTCAATTTCACTCTTTTGGGCATAGGAATATCTGTACAGCCTGATGTTTGGAGGAACACTTCCTGGAATCAAATGAATAGCATGATCATGATCACAAATAGGTGGGAGACCTTTGGGAGTCCCAAATACCTTGGAATGATTGTCCAAGACTTTTTGGAGAACTGGAGAAATAGATGATTTTGATGTGGAAACATCTAGCGAACATAATTGTGCAATTACTCCTCATTTTTCCTTTTTTAGAAGCTTTGTCATACTGTTAGAGCTGATTATCTTTCCCAGTTTCCCTACAATACCCCTTAATTCAACTTCCTTTCCTTCCACATAAAATTTCATGCAAAGTTCTTGAAAATTAGAAGCTATTGTACCCAAGGATTGTAGCCATTGGACTCCTAGTACAACATCAACACCTCCCATTGGAATGGAAAGCATTGGGATATTCAATACATATTCACCCATGGATAGCTTGATATTATAGCACTTTCCAGAGAAGTTTATGGTTCCTCCACTTGCAACCATCACTTAACACTCTGGTGCTAGATATAGGAAGCAATTCAATTCTTTTGCTATCTTACAATGAATAAAATTGTGGGTACTTCCTGAATCAATCTACACTAGTACCTTTTTCTTCTTGATATATCCTTCTATCTTGATAATTTGAGGAGTGGTAATTCCAACCAATGCATTACAAGATATGGTTGGATTCATTTCTTCTTTATCTAGGGTTTTTTCCTGGAGTATATCCTCTTTTTTTGTCATTTCTTGTTCCTTTTCTTTCTCCTCTTCATAATCTATGTAGAATAATTTATTCTCAGCACACTTATGACCTTTAGTGTATTTTCTATCACAACTATAACAAATCCCTTTTGCTCTTTTTCTTCCAATTTTTGTGGTGTCAACCTTATAGGTTGTGGAAGGTTAGGGGAAACAACACTTCCATATTTATAGTTGTGAGTGGTAGACTTCTTAGTTACCATAATTTTGCTAACCTGAATGTCTTCTCCAATGAATCAGGTTCCCAAAGGCGAACCTCATGTTGGATATTATCCTTTAAAGTCCTTGTGAACACATCAATCCTATGCTCCTGTAGAATATATTTTACCATTATGTTCAATTTTTGGAAGTCCTCGATGTGCTCCATCATTGAACCCTTTTGTTTGAGACTTTCTGTAACTTCTTACTATGTTGGATATTGTCCTTTAAAGTCCCTATGAACACATCAATCCTATGCTCCTTTGGAATATATTTTACCCTTATGTTCAATTTTTCGAAGTCCTCGATGTGCTCCATCATTGAACCCTTTTCTGAGACTTTCTATAACTACAGTCTGTCCTCTTTCTATAACTTCTTACGAAATTTCAATCTGATGCTCAAAACAAAAATTATGATGATTTTCCCCAGGTCACCTATTTGGAATGTAAGTCAGGAGGCTAAAAAAAGGCCAACTTCCTTAGATCATATCTCCGCAAATATAACACGAAAATCTCTGAAAATTCAGACCCGAGATTCAGAACGATTTCAACCCAAATGGTTTTTTAAAAAAAAAAAAAAAAAAAAAAAAAAAAAAAAAAAAAAAAAAAAAAAAAAAAACTTGTTTGGAGTAGCGAAACCCTAGAATCCAAAGCTCTGATACCAAATTTATATGAAACCAGCTCACAAAAGATGGGAAAAGATAGATCAACGCCTTAGAAATTCAACCTCTTCGAGGGGGCAACCTCCTTTTTACATTACACAAATGAAAAAAATCTTGGATGATTCAAATGACAAAACCTCCTTTCTATATATAGGAGTTTAAGGGGTCACAATATAACCAAGCCGACCTAACAATAATAATATAAAGCCACAAAAATAACAATAGAGGGATTCTATGGGGTACAATAATAACAATATGGGGACAATAGGGGCACAACAATAATAATAAGGGATACACCGACAATAGTAATGGGGGAATCACTAGTATTATAGGGACCTAACATGCATTATCTGTCATTCCTTTGATAATTGAAGATGCCCCTGGAATGATTGTTATCTTTATCAATAGATGTTTCCCTGCCATTTGGACACTCCTTCGCATAATGGCTGAACTTATTGTAAGCAAGGCATCTACCTTTCCTTTCACCCTGAGATCAAGACTTCCAATTGAAGTGATCTATAGGTAGGCCATCAGAAGCTTCCGTTGCGCCACTTTGATAATATTCTCTGCTCCGACTTCACCCTCGGTGAATTTGAAGAGGGATGAGGAACCCATTGATCATTTTTTCCTTTCCCAACTGTCTTCGGTGATTTCTCTTTCACTCTTGCTTGGGCTTTGCCTTCACCTCACCTCTGATACCATGTTAAGTTTAGGTATGTTCTATGCTTAGAGCAATTTATTTCAATTTTCATAGTTAGCTCAACATCTTTTTTCAAACTAGCAATTGCATCAACGTTAACTTAAACTGCAGATAGAACATAAACATAAATTGCAGAAGACAAGCCAAGATAAGAGGACACAAGATGTGGTGCTAGCCAGGGACAAACCCAATGTTGGGAAACCCTTGATCAATTCTTCTTATATGTTCTTCAATAGTTCAGCAGAGAGAGAGAGAGAGAGATAATACATTTACAACAGAAGTCAATACTTTGACTTATCTAGATAAGAGCATATATCATCTCTAAGAAGATGATACATGAGATCAGTTGAAGACATGCTGCTTCAACTAATTCTCCAAGGTGACTCCTTCACCTATCATCGTGTTGCATCTCGTCATCATGTTGTACCTCATCGTGCTGTACCATGCTGCACCCATCATCATAATGCTGAACCTCATGACCATGCTGTACACATCATACTGTTGCACCATGCTTGCCACGCTGCACCATGCTGTCCATGCTTGCTGTTGTCCCATGTGCCTTTGCTGTAACATGCTAGTCATTGCTGTCCAAGTTTGCTTACTGTCCCATGCATCTTTGCTATGTAGCCTACTGTCCCATGCATCTTTGCAGCATTATGTAGCCTTTTTTTCCCATGCTTTTTAGCTGCACTAGTCACTTTGTTGTCCCATGCATTTTGCTTCACTAGTTAGCTCGTTGTCCCATGCATCTTTGCTATGTAGCCTACTGTCCCATGCATCTTTGCAGCATTATGTAGCCTTTTTTTCCCATGCTTTTTAGCTGCACTAGTCACTTTGTTGTCCCATGCATTTTGCTTCACTAGTTAGCTCGTTGTCCCATGCATTTTGCTCCACTAGTTAGCTTGCTGTCCCATACATTTTGCTGCACTAGTTAGCTTGCTGTCCCATACATTTTGCTGCACTAATTAGCTTGTTGTACCACATGTCTTGCTGTCATATACTATGTTGTCTATAATGTTACAACATTCATCATAAGACTTGGATCTATCATTCATGACTGTGATTCAATCCAAACAATAGATAAATCATCCTTATTTAGAACAACGTTAAGGATAGCTGAAGATGTGGCTTCTTTATCTCAACGTTTACGTGTGAGAGCATTCCTTCCATGACAGCAATGGTATTCCTTTCATGACTGGTATAAGATAAGGGCTTTTCCTTTCATGACAGCGAGGTCATTCCATGTGTACATCACTTCTTCTAGGACAACGTTTAAGTGCCATCTCCATTAGGAAGCATAGCAACTAGGTTTAGGGCCTCTCTTCTCCTTAGACCTGCAGTTAGGGTTTCTGCCTTCATTTCTAAGGTTACGTATTATTGCTTCTTCATATGGCAATGTTTAGGGCTTCTCCATAGGGCAGCGTTAGGGCTTCCTTCACCGCGCTAGATCACCCTTTCCTCCTACGTCTAGGGCTTCTTCATTAGGGCAGCGTAGAGCCTAGGGCATTCCCTCTAGATTAGGGCATCATATTTCTTCTTGACTGCGTCTAGGGCAACCTATTATCCTCCAAAGTCTAGGGCTTCCACTCCTAGATTTCTGTTCCACTAAAACCCAAGACAAGTGGAGAGAAATCAAGATAGAAGTGTGTGTAAGGAATGACTCTCAAGTCATCTCCTTTTATACTAAAATGTTGAGCACATGTGGGGTTTATTTGGTTGCTCACCAACCTTGACGAATTGTCATATAACACAAATAAATTCATAACTCCATGAATACTTATTAGAATTGGAGGATCTTTAGATCAATCCTACACCTCTCGATGAGAGATCCAAGAAAAATATCAGCTTCCATTAATAAGATGACCCACATGGATTTTGGCCATAGTTGTCAATTTTAACACATATATTATCCCTTCTAGAAAATAAAAATGTTCTAGGAATGGTAGCCATAAGCATAAGTCTTTATCTTGATTGTTGATTCGACGAATATTAGGCAATCAGATGACATGGGAAAAGTCAACAATTATTTGAATTGCCGAATATTAGGTGAATCAATAATCGAGATAAGATCAAGGGCCATAAGCTATGATTTGAAAAGTAACTCGTGAGAATGGCATAGACCAAGTATTTTAATAAGAACTTAAATAAACATGCACAACACTTCCAATAAGAGGAAAGCGCATTGCATGTTCCTTTGACATGGTCTCTGAAGGTAGAGTAGGCTTAACAGAAAGACGACAACCACATACATAGCAAGGCATGCTGTTAAAACTACATTTAGGTTTGGATTCACATTTACAACAAGCAGTGTCATTGATAAAACTATTAGAGCGACACTAGCGGGCTTATCATTCATCCTCATGGCTGATAGAAGATCCCAAACCAATATTAACGTCTTCCATAAAAATCTTCATGATGTAGCCATGTGAAAAGGCACAGGAAACAAATCTTGCCTTATGCTTCTCCACACTACCGTCAACAGCTTGCTTTACCTTGTAAAGCTAATGAGAACTTACAACTGACTTGTTCTCTGGTCTCGCAACCATGTCCCAAACACTGTTACGTACTACGAAGTCATACTCCTCCAGCATAGCATCAACCCAAATCGACTGCTGCACTGCTTTCTCAAAGGAAGATGGCTCAGTCTCAACACATTCCCCATCATCTTTAATTCTAGTTTTTGGTATTTTGGGTGACAAAACAATTTTTTTGTTGGCATCACTATGCTCTAACATTCTTCGTCGTAGCAACCCATCAGTCATATCCTATTAGAAATGCCACCGATCGATATAATGCTAAGTCTTCAGGAGGACTACACTATAATTAGCGATGCAGTCCATTTGAGTAAAACAAAAGCTCATTTCGTCGCTTGGAATTGACGCTTAGAACACATGCCAAGATTGTTGAGGTTTTTAAGAGGTCAATTACTCAGAAAAAAATCTTGGAAATGGTATTGTGTTCAAATATTTCAATGGTCACAATTGTTTTGGTGAGCTCAGAGGTCTCAGAGTTGCATCTTAAGATCTCAGGAGTGCAACAAAAATGCGACTTAGGCAAGACCATGACTACACGACCTCCTCCCAGTCGCTGAATCATAAAAAACTAGAATGTATTGATCCCTCCAATCTAGCAATGCGACCTAGCTCGCATGATTTCTCTCTCCAAGTAAGTTTCATCACAACCTAGGTCACAAAGTCATGATTGCAAAGCTCAAGAAAGCCGCCGGGAGGTGCGACCAACGATGTGATGTGACTGTGCGACCTCTGGAAAGTCTCACCTCTGTCGAGGTCGTAGAGTCACACCCCAGAAATGGCTAGAAGGGGCGGCCTCCACTAAGTGCGACTATGTGAACTCTTCTCAGGTAGGAAAGTCACAAAATCACGCCTGAGGAAGCTAATAAGTGGTGCGACCCATCCTCTTTAGTGACCGAGATCCTCTTACCACTTTCTATTCAAGAAGGAAGTATATAATGAGGGATCAATACAATGAACAATTTTCCAAACCCTCACGCAACATACAAAATTGATTTATGGAATTATATTGCATGAAGAGTGTTTGAGAACACACTGGCTCAAGTTGCCTGAAATCCATGCGTTGGAAGAATTTTATCAGGCACTATTTCCCTTAGTCGCATGAAGTAATTTATCGAGTGACAAGACAATACCAATACCCATGAACAACCATTAAGGACTAACATGTATGGTCGGTGCAATTGTTTCTTTGGAAGGTTCTTTCTTCTGCATAATCACAGTACAACACTGAGTCCATCATATTGTTTGGATAATAGAACAAATAATAGAAATTCAAAAAGGAATTTGGAGTGGCCGATGACAACAATAAAAAAATGTATTATAAGGGAGCATGTGTGAGATAAAGGGCATGATAAAGGTTATGAGAGATCACTTTGATAATGCTACATATGTGGTGACGGAACCAAAGAAGAACGAGCCTAGCAGTAGCATATCAACACCTTAGGGATATAATCCCTCACTATTTTAATGTTTATTTGTGGTAATTGTTTTGTATTTTATTAATATGTATTCATCTTGGTTCCTCACCAATATATATGTGTGTGTTCGCAGGATTTAAATGTGGAAGAAGATGATTGTTGTGCACATGGATGCTTGACCAAAAGTGATGGAAAAGAAAATCCAAATAGAGAGAAGGGACGAGAATGCTAGTTTATGAAAAGAAGCCAAGAATTCTCACTGAATCTATGTGACTGCCTACGCATGATGTCAATCTCAATGGAATATTGCAGAGAAAATCAAGAATGTTGACTTGGAAAGGGAGCTAGGGTTTTCACAAAAGCTACATAATCATCATTTCAATGAGATTGAAATTGGAACCATTCAGACTCCTAAAACTTTGTGGCAATGTTAGGAACACAACGACATAAGATCACTAGATGCAAGTGAGGAAAGACGATGATAATTCATGTAGGTTTTCATGGTTTCACAGAAATGATGGCAACAAGAACGAATCTTAGGGTTTATCTAGACTTATTTTTTCTCCTCACATTCTCTCTTCTATCAGTGTGAAAATATTCTCATCATGATGTCAGTGGTTATGTTGGGATCAATTCAGGATGTACTAAACAATAGGCATGAGAGAATAGTGAGGAAGTTCAAGAGTCATGAGTGGAGGTCAAGGGTCACAGTAGGTGAGCAGTCACCTCATCTCTATAAATGTGCCCTCATGCCTCATTGAAAAGGGACTTTAGCATTTGAGTTGAGGATAGGATTAGATAGATGATTTATTCTTGAGAGCTAGAGGCACCAGCTCTTTGCAACTAGTAGGGTGGAGTTACAGTGAGGCTAGGGTTTTGCATTGGGCAATGGTATGAGAAGCCCATGTTCCACTATTGGGTTTTGACCATTTGCAAGATATCTACTTGAAGTTACATCATCATTAATAAGATGTTCTTCCTGTTTGACATTAATTCCCATGCTTACTCATGGTGGTTGTATTGGTTGTCTGGTATTTTCACAGTATTTATATGTGTGCTTTCATACGCGCAATATGTTATGAACTGATTCATAGTTGTTTCATGTACGTTTTTCTTTCAAATATGTGTTTACTTATTTCTTTCCATGTCAGTGATCTATTATGAACTATTTTGCAATTAACTTCTGGAATGTTCTTGTTTATGTATGTTTGATTCAGTTTTGGCCACTGATCTCTCTCATGGCATACCTCTTCTTATTTCTAGTGAGACTTGTTTGTACCTCTTTCTACAGTTTCTCAATCTTGGGCTAATTTTGTTTCACTGTCTGGGCATTTCATTCTTGTCCCCACCCTAAGACCTTTTCATTTAATGACCAAGAGCGGAAACATTCATGGTGGCAACTGGGCCCACATACATGATGGGGCTCCTATCCAAAACAATGTGAGGTCTAATTGTGACTTCACACTAGGGAGACTCCCCTAGTTGTTGGCGATACATTTTAGCTCGCCAACAGGAACCAACCTAGTTTGTTTGGAAATCTTTGTTTATGTATTTGGTGAACAACTCTTCTTTGGGGAACATGAATTCAGCATAATTTTTCAACTACTTAGAGTATTATTCCTCAATGATTAAATTCCGTAGGGGGTGTGTGTATGTGAGATCCTTTATATGGAGTGTAATGTTATCATTGCCTTGTTGTCCTGCCTAGCTCTAATCTACTAGAGGTATTTTGATCAATATCTTGTCATGCATATTTACTTGTGAGTAGAATCTATACCACACTAAATATGGCTTAGAATCCATAATTATTCTATTGTGTCAGAAGAATTCTCAAATATAGGGACTATCACCATGAGGGATGTTAAGTTGGTGCAAAATTGGAATGAAGTCATTAATGTCCATAAATATTATAATATTTGCAAGTTGAAGAGCACCATCTACTACCATAACCAACTACAGGTTTTACTCCTCATAGGAACCATCAAGGTATCCCCTCTTCAATTCGGTTGGTTTCTACCAATCTTAGATGAGTCTAGTGCATCAACTTGTTGCTCCTATATTTTCTTCCTCGTTGATGTCTAGGGATCACTTGCATTGTACATCTTCTCTCCTTTTCTCTGTCAATTGTCACTTTCAATATTATTACTGTTAGTTGATGGTTTATGGTATTGCATTTGACATGAAATACTACAACAAAATAGAGAATTTGCGCCAGATTTAGCACCAAATTTTAGTGCATTTTTTTCTCAAGCGGGATGAGCATCCTTGCGCTAAATCTGGCTTTATTGTACAATTTTTAAAGTGTCATTTTTTGTGCCAAATTTTGCATCTTTTTTTAGGACAAATTTTGCATGATATTTTGGACCAAGATTTGCATTTGGTTTTGCAATAGGTTTTGCTTCTAGTTTTGTGCAAATTTTTGCATCTATTTTTGCATCTTCTTTTGCTTCCTATTTTGTACCATTATTTGCTTCTAGTTTTGTGTCGTAATTTGCATCGAGTTTTACACCATCTTTTGCATCTATTTTAGTGCCTTTTTTTGCATCCAGTTTGTGCCAGTTATTGCATCTAGTCTCATGCCATTTTTTGCTTCTAATTTTGTACTTATTTTTACATCTATTTTTGCGGCAAATTTTCTGCCTTTTTTCTACCTTTTTTGCATCCAATTTTGCACCATATGTTGAATCTGATTTAGTGCCAAATTTTGCATCCATTTTTGCGTTTTATTTGTCTCCCTTTTTTTGCATCCTATTTTGCACCATATGTTGAATCTGATTTAGTGCCAAATTTTGCATCCATTTTTTGCATCCATTTTTGCGTTTTATTTGTCTCCCTTTTTTGCATCCTATTTTGCACCATATTTTGCATCATTTGTTGCATCCAATTTAGCATCATTTTTAACACCATTTCTTACATCCTTTTGAGCATCTAAATTTGCATCCTATGTTGAACCATGTGTTGGGTCCACCTTTACATCCCATTTTGTGTCTAATGTTACGTTCAATTTTGAGCCATTTTTTCGTCTACTATTGCGTTTTTTTTTGCACCAAGTTTTGAATCATTTGTTGCACTTCATTTTGCATCCAATGTTTCATTTCAATTTGCATCTAAATTCGAGGCATTTTTATGCCCATTTTTGCACCATTTTTTCTACTTTTGTGTCCCATTTTTATGTCCAAATTTGCATCATTTTTTCTACCACATTTTGTGTTCACATTTGCATCTCATTTTGCACCTAGATTTTAGTTTTAATTTTCATCTAGTTATGCATCATTTTTGGCATCCTTGGTTTCACCGTTTTTTAGTCTGATTTTGCATCTTGTTTTGTGTCTTTTCTTATATCCTTTTTGCACCCAGTTTTGCATCCTAATTTTACACCATCTTTGCATCCTCATTTTGGTGTCCATTTTTGCATCCTTGTTTGTGCCCATTTTGGTATCCTTTTGTATGCCCTATTTTGTTCCCTTCTTTGTGTCTAGTGTTGCACCCTCTTTAATTCTACTTTAAAAACCTTTTGGTGTCATTTTTTGCATCTTGTTTTGATAGCTAGTTTAACATCCAATTCTACTCCCAATTTTGCATCCATGGTTACATCCACTTTTGGCTTCTTGTTTAGAGTTTTACTTTTATTTCCATTTATGGCCCGCTTTATGGGTTCATTTTACTAATTTCAATTACATAGTGAAATATATTACAGTTTCTAAATATCATTTTGTTGTAGGATTTAATGCACGGTTATATGAACCTAAAACCCTCTCAGTTTATCTTGGAAACCTATGACAGACCAACTAAGAGAAAGGTTGTTCTAAGGCTCAAGATTCTTAGTAGATCAAGATGTAGAGTATAGATTAAGAAAAAGATAAGGAATTCCTGTGAGTCCTCGTATGTAGGTCTTATTAGAGTTTTTAGTGTAGCTAGGAAGTGCTCCTAGCTATCTCCAAAGCTTGGTCCTACACATAACAGAGAGAACAAAGCAACCTTCACAACATAATATCTTGATAATTGAAACTATGAGAAACATATAAATATTACTGAATAAATAAATATAAACCAAAATCCCATACATTCATTAGTTAGATAAAATAAGTAAAGAATGAATAACAACATATGGAAGGAAGAACAACCGATCTATATTAATAAAGAAGTTGGAGGAAAGTTACAACCATCAGATGCAGTTGCAGCAACACCTCCCCCAACTCCTAGCTCCAAAACTCTCCCTCTCAAGATAGATTTCAACAGTGTGACAATACAAGAATTCCCATCATTTTCTCAATGGCCAAGCCTCCAATATATAGGAAAGTGAAGGCTATGAAGATTTACCAAATTCCTCATTAGTTCAATTTGGGAAAAAGCTTTTGGGTGAATAATGTTTCCTCATATAAAAATGGCCTTTTCCACTTTTTAGATGCTTTTGTGCTTAGAAAAAAGCTTCCCCATGCTTTATGGAGCTTTCTCATTTTTGTATGCTTTTCTTTTTTAGGAAAAAGCTAAAGATGAGGGTAAAGAGATCACATTCTACCATATGAGTTTCCGAAAGTGAACAAGAGTGTCAAATTCAAGTTAACTCAAACTTTTTTCCTCGTTACTGAGTGGGAATTTTGGTAACAAAAGTTAGATGAAGGGGACAACTTGTTATTGACTAGGATAACATGGTCCTCATGGTACATAACTTGTATTATAGTCTTATATAGTCTAGGAGAAAGGGGTACCAACAACATAGTATTCTCCTCCAAGATGATGAGGAGGTATTTTCATGTATAACACATTTAAGAAGATATCACAATGCAAATTAATAACTTAATATTTGTAAACAAATTTAAGGGTAATTGACAACATTCATAAAAAATATAGCAGTATCCTCATATATAATAATTTTCCATCAAAAAATCATTGACAATTTTCAATATACATATATGACTACTAAATCAACACTTATCGCAGATACCATTATTCAAAGGTAAATTCATAACATTAATTCCAAAAATAGTAATATCATCATACATAATGATTCTCCATCAAAAAGCATTGACAATTTTGAACACATATATAAAGTAACAAGATAATAGTAATAATATCCTCATAATCTTTAATCAAATCAACTAAGATTCAAATGTGTGATTATCAGATCAAAATCTTTCATGAACACCATTATTCTAAGGTAAATTCACAACATCCATCAAAAGATAGTAATATCATCATACATAATAATTATCCATCAAAATAATGTTGATAATTTTCAATATATACATAAAATAACAAGATAAAAATGATAATATCATCATCATATTTAATCAAATCAACTAAAAGTCAATGTATGATTACCAAATAAAAATGTTTCATAAATATCTTTATTCTAAGATAAATTTACATCCATAAAAAATAGGAAACTCATCATGCACAAGAATTTTTCATAAAAAACATGTAAACAATTTTCAACATATTCATAAGGTAACAAGATATACCGATAGTATCATCATCATTATTCGAATCAACTAAAATTCAAATGTATGATTACCATATTAAGGCATCCCAACTAAATATAAAAAATAAAGCATGGCTAGCTAGCACCATGAAAATCATAGTCAAGATCATCATCCTGACCATCCTGATAATATCATCCACATAATCATCACCAATGGCATCACCATCCTCATCATTATTGTCTCTAATATATGATGTAATCTAAACATAGTCTGTATTATCATCTTCGTGGTCATTACCTGTAGCGTTTTGGAAAAAAAATTCAATATTACATGTTAGTATTAATTCTATAGCACAATGCATACTTTTATTACAATGCTAACCATAAAATGAGGTAGGACATAATAACATTTAATAGTACTAAAAAATAAAATGAAAATATGGTTTAAGATATATTGGAGATCCAACTAAGATTACACATGTAATTCACATTAAGTAGTGGAAGAATTTTTTAATGCATATGAAGTAGGTACCCATTTGTTCTACATATTATATTGTGAATGTTTCTTGTGATGTCCATGCATGATTGGTAAATTAAGATTTGCGGGAAGCTTTATTTCAAATTACAATTGTAATTTAGATTAGAAATAGAATAAATTTTAACAAAACAAGAATGTCACATGAAAAAGTAAATTGTTTTTAATGAAAAATAAGTTGCATACAATATGAATGTCACATGAAATATTGAGTTGTTTTTAGTGCATGTACTTTCTCTATGATAAAATGGATCCTAATGTCCGTTCAAGAACAAATTCTCACAAAAAATTACTTCATTTTATCCATTATCACACTTAATCCATTTATACCTAGTGACGACAATGATTCCATTCAAATTGCTTTGAACTCCCTAAATATGATGTAAAAGAGAAAACTCCACAACCACGACCATGACCGCAATTTCCTTCCTTGCCTTGTACACCATCAGAGACAATGAACTTGGAGCTATGACCATGATAACGATCCCTCCTTTGCCTCGTGTCCACCATCAGAGGCATTGAACTTGGAATTAAGAGTACACATGTTTTCTTTGCTTAATTAATCTCCAAGGAATCAAAACTTGATAAATATATCAAGAACTCCATTAAGGAATAGATATATCACATGCGAAGCTCAATAGGCTTTGCCAAAAGAGTGTGAAATAACATTTATCTCTGTTTTATGAAATAACTCAAGTGAGTGGAATGAATGGTGAGAAGCACTTACCAGGGAAAGGAAGATTTTTAGTTCGTCCTTATTTCTATTATTATTTTTTCTTCTTAAAATGGAGGGAAATGTTTAAAAATATTCTAAAAATTATTTTAAATTAAAAAAAATTATTTGCTTTATATATATATATACAAAAGCCCCTACATCAAGTTGGCCCCCTCATCCATGTTGGTTGGCCTCCATATGATTTAACACAATGCTCCACGCATATATGAACATCAGCTCGCCCTCCATATGCACATAACATATCGTCGCATAACCGAAGAGCTCGCACTTCGTCCAACCACAGCCGCACTTGCTCGTTCAAGCCTCACCTGCAGTCGCACATCACCCGGTGGGCGAGTTAAGGACCGCAGGTCCTTACACCGCCCCTCGGCCACCCGTGGTGGTGTGGCCATGTGCGGAGGGGTTTGTGTGCAGACCCTCCGCCTAAGGTCGTGCCACAATGGGCGGCCGAGGGGTGGAATTTTTTTCTTTAAAAAAAAAAGAAGAAAAATTGTTTAAAAAAAAATGATTTTTTTTAATAAAAAATAAAAAATTTGTTTAAAAAAACATTGTTAATTTTTATTTTATTTTTGAAAAAAAAATGATTTAAAAAAAAAAATAGTTAAATTTTAAATTTTAATTTTTTTTTTTTGTTTTAAATTAGGGCTACACACACAACATATATAATGAAAATACATATTTTTCTGAAACTTTAATTTTATTTATTTATTTTTTTTTTTTTTTTAAAACTTGAAAATATACATTTTTTTGTGTTTATTTTTGTGTTTTTAGTTTTTTTTTTAAATGTTTTAATATTAATTTTTACTAGTTTTTAAAATATTTTTTTGTTAATTTTCTATTTTTTTAATCTAGTTGTTTTTAAATTTTTATTTTATTTTTTTTTAAGCTTTTTTTAATGTTTTTTTTTTAACTTACTTATATATATAATATTGTGTTTTTTTTTCAAATTATTTTATGGTTTATTAGATAATTTTTTTTTATTTTATTTTTTTTTTTTTTTTTTTTTTTTGTCCTTTTTATATATAGTTTTATATTTGTTTTTTGAACTAATCAACATTTAAAAAAAGAAAAATAAAACAACTTGAAAATTCGTTAAGTAATCATAATTTCAAAAAAAATGGACATAATAAATTTTGAAATGTGAAACCTAAGCCCTCTAAAAAAAAGGTACACTCCATCAACACGTTTCAAAATCAACATGAAAATCACTAACATGTAAAAACGAATATTTATATTTGATACATAAGAAAATTTAAAGTGTAAAACATATGCTTCGAAAAGAAAGAAGTATATTTTGCCTCACCACTTTTCAAAATCGGGTCACATTTTTACTACCTCTACGTAACGGGTAAACGTATCGGTTATTTGAAGTGCCAAAAACCATGCTCTAAAAATAATATGTGTGTTCTACATCGCCCCTTTCGAAATCGGTTCACTTTTTTGCTATCTCTACAAAACAGGTAACAGCATCAGTTCCCGTTTCAAAGTTTACGTTGTTCCTTAATTAAGGAGATAATGATGAGTTGTATTTGAGTTGTAATTAGTTAGCTCAGTTAACTGAGTTAAGTCCAGTTAAATTACTTCCAAATAGTTGGAGGAACTAATTGTGAGTTCACTCAGGTAATGCATGTATGCATGCAACAAGTGTTGTCTAGATAACTGAATATTCTCTCATAAATAACTCATGCATGTCAGTTCAAACAAAGGCCCAGTTGAGATTAAAGGTAGGGATAGTGTACTATCAGTTGCAAGAATATTCCCATAAGGAAATCTCTTGCATGCAGAAGGAATTCATTCCTTGAGGATTGCGCAGTTTCAACAAAGGCCAAAGCAGTGTGTGAGGTAAGAATCACACAGGTTACAGCTGGAGGACCCAGGAAAAACTGTGCAAGGAAATAGGAGGCTTAGAGGACAGAGGAGAAGGCATATGTGTTGTCTATTCTGTCTATGAGCAGCAGTGAAGGATTGTACTGAGAGCTGGATAGCGTAAGAGCTAAAGCTTTGTGTAATCCTGAGATATTTCCACTTGTATGATAATACAGATAGCGGGGTTTTTAGTTGAGGCTTTCCCCAAAGTATTCTTCTATGTTTCATGTGTGATTGTTTCTTCTTCTCTGTTATATGTGTTCTGGTTGATCTTGCTCAAAATCGATTAAGCTTCCACAAGTTTGATTGTAGAAGTAGATTAAGTATTTTGCTTTACTACACTGCATAATCAGTTTAATCTATAATGAGAATTTCTACATGCACAACTAGAAGTCTTGTGCATCAAATAAAATATGAGTCCCTTCGAAATATTCCTTTGGCCCAAAATACAATTCCTCACATGTTTCTACCTAGCAAGGGTGAGAATCCATCAAGGCATAGTCCATAATAATGGCATCCACCATTTCTGAACAAAGATTTTAAATATAGGTCCAACACCCCCCCCCCTTTCGCCACACCCACCTCCCTCCCCTTCAGACCCAGGACCAAGTCATGGTCATTAACAAGGACTCTCTGAAAACATTATATTTCCTATCTTAATTTGCCCCAAGTGAATAATAAGACTAACCTCTCTATTTCAACTAAGCTCCCCAAGTACTGTAATTTTGTTCTACTACATTTTTCTTCTATAATTCGAGAAGATGAATTTTGTTTCGTCAATTGGGTAGGTTTACCTCTCCAAAATGCGGTTTGGAGTGTAGTTCAAGACCACGAATCCTTACTTTGGTTTGCTTCATCTTCCTCCCTTGTTTGACTTTCACCCTCTTGTTTGGTAACCTTCCAACCTTATTGGAGCTTTGTCCTAAAAGACTTAGAAAGCTATATTATGCATGATAACCCTTGAGAGGGTTTCCAAGAGTTGTTAAGATTCAGGAAGTAGTATAATGGGGTCATTAGTTCCTACTTCAACAATAACAAGAGCATGTGGGAGTGATCCATTCAAATGGATGGATTTACCAATAAGACAAATCCTTTGAATTCACAAGTTAAAGTAAGGCCTTTCAAATGTCTTCATCCTTTGTTTTCATTGCATTGCTAATATTTCTAAATTGATTTTAAGTAGTGGGGGAAGGAACCACTTTGGTGGTCAGTGGGGTTTTTGTTCCCCAAAATTTCTTTGGACGAGGGGATCACTTGCTAGTGACAAGTTGTTCTTCTTTTGAATGCACTAAAATTTATTGAAATCCTTTATGAAATACACACATTTATGATAATGGTCACATTTTTTTAAAATATGGAGTTTCTCATAATGTGGCACTTAGATATGTGGTTACACATCTAGATTTTGCTACATTACTTCTGGTAATAACTTCTCAAGCTCCACTTTAGTGTAGATGTGGGAACATGTATGTTGATTTACTTTTTGTTTAAAATAGTGGTTGTATTTTCCAACGAAGCTTCCTATTTATAGTAGAATTTGATTATCCCAAAAGATTAAAGAGAGATGGGAAAACAAAATCATATTGGAAATATTGTAAGAACATATTCTTTTGGGTTCAAATTGAAAGGCAATAGATTCCCGATACATCCCACAAGAATTCGTGGGCCACTTTTAAATATCAAAAATACATATCTTCCTAAATTTCAAATAAAAATACATAAAAGCTCTATCCATGTAACAATGTTTGCATTCTTCCTTCAATCAACACAAACTAGTTTTGGTGGAACATAGTCTTAGTTATTCCTATGAAAGGCCAAAGGTTAGTGTGTGTAGATAAGTTCTTTCTGGGAAGAAGTTGGAGAAAGAACCATCACATTAGGGATTTGATTATGCTTCTTAACAAAATGACAACGTTTCACCTTGGAAGATGATAATGTTACGATCAAAAGTTGGGGAGGGAGTGCCTTGAATTTTCATTTTTTTTCTTCATGAAATACATATCAAGAGAAACCCACTAGGAGTCGCCAAAAAAAAAAAAAAAAAAACCAAACCTATGCAAAGCCTATTGCAAAGCCTATTAGAGAGCTCTCTTAGCACACAAAAAAGAAAGATAATGTCCCTATTCAAAATTCAAGTAGTCAAACTTATTTATTGAGGAGCATGTGATCATTATTACATGGCATTGTCTAACTTTTCTCCATTTTGGCTTTTTTGTCTAGAATTGGTAATACAAATTTGGGAAGAATCGTAATCTTTCATTAATATATTTTTGAATACATATATGAATTTAATGACCTAAAAGCCATCATGACACTTGAATTATATAGACCATACAATTCAAACTCATAAATTAATATATTTTTTGAATACATATATGAATTTAATGACCTAAAAGCCATCATGACACTTGAATTATATAGACCATACAATTCAAACTCATAAGTATAGCAAATTTCTACCCAAAATTTGAGGAAAATTAACCAAAAATAAAAATATAATAATTATGCCAACATGACACAATAGCATCTTGTACATCCACTATAAGATAATAATAATTACAATAGCATCTTGTACATCCACTATAAGATAATAATAATTACACGAGCATGATACAATAATATCTTGTACATCGAATGTAGTCAATTTTCACCATTTATATCGTTGAAAGAGCAAAGAAGAACGCTACGCCATAATAAGCCCCGTGTACTCTCGTAATTTTTCGAAAACCCAAAATATTTGTACGAGAAATTCAAAGTCTAACATCAATTTTAATACTTATATTTATTGATTCGCAGTGGTTTTAAAACATGTGAAAATTGAAAATTAAAGCTAAATTGGTTAGCGTGTTTTATTAAATTGTTTTTATAATAGAATAATTTGAAAAAGGAAATTATATATTTTATTCCTTTTATAGATATTTTGTAGATCTGTTTAATAGAACAATTTGAAAA
>APFE030350157.1:213318-320167 GCA_000404065.3 Pinus taeda
AAATTATGCTTATTATTTCTTTTCAATGTGATTTATCTTATGACTTCTCATTTTTTTCCATCTTTTGAATCTTGATTATTACTTAATCAAAATATTAAATTATTATTTTTTTAAATAAATTCTTTTGTATTTGATTTTTTTTTTAAAATTCAAAAAAATATTTTAACATTGTAATTTATCATGAATTATTCTATCTCAAAATATCTTAACAACATACTTTGTCACCAACTATTTATATTAAATATCTTAACATTACACTTTATAACATACAAGTTTATTCTCTCTCATAACATCTATGTAAGCATATATAAAATATTAAAAATGTTAATTATTACCTTAATGAAAAAAACAAATTTATGCCTATTTTTATTGTCATGTAGATTTATTATAACTTTTCAATTTTCCCATGTTTTTTAAAATATGGATTATTATTTTATCAAAAAACTAAATTATTTATTATTAAAAGTATTTAAATTTTAATTTATAATTTTTTTAAATATCAAAAAAAAATTATTGATTTTTTAAATTCAAATTCAAATTATTTTTAATTTTATGCTCTTTCATCACCCCACTTATTCTATCACAAAATATCTTAACAACATACTTTGTCACCAATTATTTATATTAAAATATCTTGGCATTACACTTTATCACCAACAATTTTATCCTATCCTATACCACCATATAAACATATATAAAATATTAAAAATGTTTTTTGTTTTTGTTTTTTTTTGTTTTTACAGTGGAATCGGCAACCGGGGTAGCCTGGACTCGCGTTACATGGGGTCTAGATTTTTACCACTACCTCTATAACAACTGGGGTCTCGATTTTTACCACTACCTCTATAACAACTGGGAGACCGCTACCTCTATAACCATTGGGAGACCGCTACCTCTACCTCTATAACCACTGGGAGACTGCTAGCTCTATAACAACTAGGTCCATTCTGACTGCTACCTCTATAATCATTTGGAGACCGCTACCTCTATAACGACTGGGAGCTGCGCCCGCCCCTCTATACCTCTATAACCATTGGGAGCTGCGTCCACTCTTCTATACACCTCCAGGGTAAGTTCGGGGGATTTGAACTGTGACCTTCAGTACGAAGCCTGTTTTTCTAAGAAACTTCACTGCATTGTGATTACCAACTCACCTACCCTAATGAACTAAAATATTAAAAATGTTAGTTATTACATTAATAAAAAATTAAATTCACAAAGTATTATTATTTTTTCTCAATGTAATTTATTTTATGAGTTTCAAATTTTTCCGGATTTGGAATATTGATTATTACTCCATCAAAATATTAAATTTATCAATTAATCAATGTAATTTATTTTATGACTTCTCAAATTTTTCCGGATTTGGAATATCGATTATTACTTAATCAAAATATTAAATTTATCTTTCATCAATGATCTTTTATCTTTTATATGAAAGTGTCGGCAGCAGGATCGTGACCTGGCTATTTGATATTAAAAACCTATTTTCTAAATGCGGAATGATCATGGGAGAATCGAGTACATAAGAATGGAGTACATAATAAATACATTCTTCTTTCGGTCCTTTCCCATTTTATTTTCCTGCTGACTTCCACTCATACCAATCTCTGCTCTCGAGAAAAGTAAACGAAAGAGAACAAGGTTCGAATCGCAGGGCCAGAGGTGCCCCGCCCTAAATTAAAAAAGTCCGAGTGCCTTGATCTTCCCAGATTTGAACTCATGACCTTTAGTAAGAAACCGGCCTTTCTAAGATACTTCACTGCATTGTGATTACTAACTCCCCTACCCTAATAAGACTAAAATATTAAAAATGTTAGTTATTACATTAATAAAAAATTAAATTCATACGTATTATTATTTTTCTAATGTAATTTATTTTATGACTTTCAAATTTTTCCCATGATTTGGAATGTTGATTATTACTCCATCAAAATATTAAATTTATCAATTAATCAATGTAATTTATTTTACGACTTCTCAAATTTTTCCGGATTTGGAATATTGATTATTACTTAATCAAAATATTAAATTTATCTTTCATCAAGGATCTTTTATCTTTTATATGAAAGTGTCGCGCAGCAGGATGGTGACCTGGCTATTTGATATTAAAAACCTATTTTCTAAATGCGGAATGATCATGGGAGAATCGAGTACATAAGAATAGAGTACATAATAAATACATTCTTCTTTCGGTCCTTTCCCATTTTATTTTCCTGCTGACTTCCACTCATACCATTCTCTGCTCTCGAGAAAAGTAAACGAAAGAGAACAAGGTTCGAATCGCAGGGCCAGAGGTGCCCCGCCATAAATTAAAAAAGTCCGAGTGCCTTGATCTTCCCAGATTTTTCTTTGCCGGAAGAAGCTCTCGTGGAATGCAGAAGTGGAGACAAAGGCATACTACGCCATAAATTAAAAAAGTCCGAGTGCCTTGATCTTCCCAGATTTTTCTTGCCCGGAAGAAGCTCTCGTGGAATGCAGAAGTGGAGAGAAAGGCATACTAAACGCAATTTTACATAAAATGCGAAGCATTTACGTACGATTTCATTCAAAGTCCGAATTTATTTCACTGGAGAAAGCATGCGGGGTGAGCTTTGCAAAGGATTCCTCGACAATTATTTTCACACTCCAAATTCGAACTTTATTCTCCGGAACAGGTTTGCAAAGCTTTGAATTCTGATATTTTAGATCTTTTTATTAGTGAAATCGAAACTTTAAACTTATACTTTAACCCGATAGGATTTATTTTGTTAAAGAGCTTGCTAAAAATAGCACTCTCAACTTCTAAGCTGCTGTATTTATAAGGTCCCGATCTAGATTGAAGAGCTAGTGGCCACCTATTATCTTTGGCTTGTGAATGCCTCTGCGACTCGGAGCCAGAGTCATGGATCTTTATTTTCAATTCCAAGGCTAACATCATCGTCAGCTTTAAGTTCGGCATTTAACGTGTATTGCCTGAATCAGAATAATTTTCTGAAACCATAGAAATGGATCTTTAATTTCAATCCAGTCAAAGAATGCTCAGATTCACACTTCTTGTTCGGAACCATGCTTTCTTTTGAAGGCCTTTGAAGCTCTAGAGGTTTTGGCTGTTCTTCAATGGCAACCGATGCAGTTTTGAACTTAGAAATCTGAAGTTTAAATCTCATTAGCCTCCAAAATGCATTAATACAATCTTTTTGTCATTTTAATTCCTCTTCGATAGCAGGATAATCCATTTTGATTCCTCCTCAACTTGTTTCTCGTTTTCCTATCCAGGTCAGAACGCTGAACCATGTGGCTTCTGCCGCACTGCCAGATTTATCTAGTCGTTCCTGTTCTTCTAGTAGTGTTCTCCATATTGATTCCCAGTTATAGCACAAATGTCAGCATCCTCGACAATACAAGGCCTCATGTCGTGAATATCGGTGCTCTTTTTGCATTTAATTCCACGATCGGAAGAGTAGCAAAAACGGCTATAGAAATGGCAGTAAGAGATGTGAACAGCGATGAGACTCTGCTTAACGGGACAAAGCTAAAACTTACTATGGTCGACTCTATGTGCAATGTCTTCTTAGGAACTGCACAAGGTTCGGAATCTAACCCTTTCTTTTTTTGTATTTACGAAGGAAAGCTTTAGTGTCAGTGATATTGTGGCACTGGATCCAAAAGGATAAGATTGTTTTAACTTTTACAATTCTTGCAAACTGATCATTGGCTTCTAGGTATGGCTTCAGAAATGTTTGAGCTATTTCCTGTTAAATAGCAATATCGTGAATTTTATACTATACGGAACTCATAGTCATAGTTTTAGAATTTTATACCGAACGGAACTCATATTCATCGTTTTAGGAAGGCAAGACAAGAAAACTTAAAGCAAATTCCTGTAAAACGGGATTGATAACAGATTGATTTGCATTAGCAATGAAGTCGTCTTATAAAAACTGTAAACGTTTTTTAATAAACTACGACCGTCGGAGTTATAAGAATACGCGTAAAAAGCATTATATTGCCCTTCAACTATCATGCTTGCATGTTAATTTTATGAACTTAAACATACCATATTTTTAGTGTAACAAAAGATAGAGTATGTTTTGTGGTTAAGGTTTGCTAGCTTATCTATGGGATGGAAGAAAAATGATTAGCTTAATGACGGATGGTTTTAGTCCGTGGATAGTTTCATTATTTTAAAGTGGCTTCCATATTTAACTTCTCCTGAGAACTTTGACCCTTGCACTAAACCGCATCCAATTGATTTATACTTTTGAGGGTATAAAAAGAAGTATATTTAATTAAATATTTTTATTATATTCATCATTATTGATTTAAATTTATGTTATATTTTTCTATTTTAAATTTATTTATAATTTATTTAGTTAATTTTTTATAGATAGATATCTTTGGAAATCTAAACATTATCATTGATGTTGTTAGTTAATTTTTAAATAATTAATTTTATGAGTAAGTTAAAAATTTTAATTACTATTTATATATTATATATATTATATATATATATATATGCGTTTCTTTTAAGATATCACATTATAATATTTATAATAAATAAATATATTTTTAGTAATTCTAAATCAAAATGGAGAATATAAAAGAAGCTAACTATCTCACTAGTTAAGATTTTGAGATAAACAAAAATTGCATGGTGACCACCATGCTAAGACTTTAATATCACACTTCTAGATAAGTACAAATTAGGCACACATAATGAGATTGTGCACATAGATGGTCTTTGGTCTTTGCTAGAAAAAGTCTATCTTTGTCCTAATACACATCATGCAATCTTAGGCATGCTAAAAAAAGCTCCCCTCCATCCCAATTCACATGATGCAATCCTACATTACGCATGTTAAAGCCTAATGCCTAAAGCTAAAGGTTCAACATCACACCAACACCCATGGACATAGAACACTAACCTATGGGGAGAGAATAAGGGACTTTTAGTTGTTCAATAGTTTCTTCAATGTCAGTATACTTGTGATAGACTGCAATTTCTATAAAATGGGTCTATTTATTAGTTTGATTCAAAAAATGGGTTGAGTTTGTGGTTGGATATGGAAATATCAAAAGAATAGTTACCATGGCTTTGATGTTTTCCATAAAGTAATACTTCATAGTGGAATATGGAAACTACTAAGGTTGGGCCATTCATATATCGGGATGCTTGTAGGAGAGCCATGTCCTTTTTACTTGTTGAATGATGATGAAATTTTCCAAATTGCATGCTTTATATATCATTATTGCTTCCCTGGTATCTTATTATCGCTTGAAATGTTAGAATCCACCCAAATTTCTATTTAAAAGTGGGTTCAAACTTATTTTATTATTTATCATTTATAAAGTCCTTGTTTAATCCAACTTAAGAAGTTAGAAAGTTCAAATAAATTGTTCCTCTTCAAAATACATGATTCATTCAACATGAGTTGAAAAAGCTCTAAAATTATACAAACAAACAAATAAAACATGTTAATGTATACTTTACTCAATTTCGCTTTACTTTGTTACCAAGTTGAAACATTTACTCATCTTTAAGGGTGAAAAACAAAAACTTAAAAAATGAAGTGTTGAATATGTAATTAAAAAATAATTATGAACAAATAAATAAAATGTTGTAAATAAATACCTTAATGGGGGTGGATGATCAAAATGGCAGTGGGGTTGTTGGGGGGAGAGGGAAGGGAGAGAGAGGAGGGTCACCAGCCACCCCCCGAATCCCGAGACTCATAAAGGGGGGGCAATGTGGCATGCTCCCCCCATGCAACAATCGTGTGGCATATATTATTCTACCATGATGGAGCTTAATCGGTGTTTTGAGGTTTCTTGTTGTTACTGTATGTCGATGGTGGTCTAGTGTTATGAGGGGTGGAAGGGTCAGCCACATGGAGGCCCTACAAATCTACTAAGGAAAGTATATAATGGAAATTTCTTGTTATACTACCTATTATGCATGTGCTATCGAGGAGGGTGGGGCCTTATGAGCAAAACTTGAGATTCTAGTCCTAGGAAAATTTCTAAATATGAGGTGTTGTTAATCAAAGAGGACACGCTTCTCTCGCCACTACAGGCCTATAGTGGTGCTCCTCCCTTAGAATTCAATTGGCCTTAGAGGTAAGTTAGGCCCCCTATTTTATCTGGCTCTCTTGCTTTGTTGTGTGACTTGTTCACTTATCAGGCAAGGTCCCTAACATAACCGACCTAGCTATTTCTGTTTCATCCTCCTCTCTTAACCTCCCACTTCCTCAAACTATGATGTCTTCTTTGATCGATTCACAACGCGCTTGAATGAAAAGCACAACAATACTTTTTCCTATCCTCTTTGCTGAAAACAAATTTTGTAATGTGATCACATATTAGGCAATAGTTGCCATTTGTGGCTCTTTCTTCTTTGGTCCTCACGCCCCTACACCTTCTATGACTCTCCTACGTTTAGTCACTTTTACGTGACCAAGGTCTCATGCTAAAGTGCTTAACAATATTTCCAAAACTACTATTGTCGTAGTCCATGCCTTGGCTGCGAACATAATAAAAATAACCGAAAAAAATAAAAATAAATAAATAATAAATAAAATAAAATAATAAAAATAAATTAAAAAAATAAAATAAATAAATATAATAAATAAAATAATAATAAAATAATAATAATAAAATAAAAAATAAAAAAATAAAAAATAAAAAATAAAAAAATCAGTGATAGTTTCTACGGCCTTGGGATTGCAGTGCTCATGGTCATGATGAAATGATAGAGATCAACAACTCTAAGCTCATCAATGGTTTCTCCCACTCAGTTCTCAACCCATCATTCGAACTAAGGCACGACCTTGAAGTCCACACCATGTAGCATTGACCAAGTGTTCATTTTCCACGTGGCGGAGAGGGCTGCAACAAGCCTTACAAAACTAGTGACTGAGATTTCGTGTCAGGATTGATGGTAAGCAGTAAGTCGGGGATCAATATTTCAATGCATCACTCCAAATGAGTCAATATGACCACTCTCCGACTAAGATCAAGTCTCGACTAACCCGACCTTATCTTGGTTTAATGGACCCACATTAAGTCGAGACCCAATGTACTCGAGAGCTTTGATTTCAAATGAATAGGATACAAAAGGCTAACTCCTGAACTCTATTAATCCTCCATCGACCGAATTCCTTTCTATTGCCGATTTACTCTTTCGTTAAACTCGATCTCTAATGAACTCTTCTCAAGATTTATCCCATTCATGAACTTTACCTCTCTTGGGATTCCAAAGGGTTCCTCCCAAGCTTATGATTATATGGTTCAATTTGATTTAAATTCCTCGTTCCTTTGCAGAGTTCTCGCTCTTGGGATGAGCCACACTCCCTTTACATAGTGGAGTAGTCCTCTAAGGTAATGATCTAGAGTAGTCCTCTAAGATAATGATCTAGAGTAGTCCTCTAAGGTAATGATCTAGAGTTGTCCTCTAAGATAATGATCTAGAGTAGTCCTCTAAGGAATGATCTATGGTGACATGTCTCCTTCTTGATACTATTGTACAAGCATTGGCCTAAACATACTATCCATAAACTCTCCTTTGTTTCGGTCTCCATTATCCTTTAGTTTGTAAATTGTGCTTAAAGTAGGATTATACAACCCTCGGATGAATTCTAACATGCATTCAAACAAGTTCCAAATACAAGGAAATATACAAACTATATTAACTTCCAACAAAGGTGCATTTGTAGAGAACTACCCAAAATTCTTCCAAAATTGAAAGGGCATATTTACAGGATCATTACAATGGCTCACTCGCCTGAGTCTTACTTGACTCATACCAGCTCCATCACACCTATTTAATTTCCTTGAGAGCTCTCCTTCCATACTTCTATCAATAGACAGAGAGACCAACCATTGAATTCTATTGTACACATAAGTTTCCAGCTAACGAGGAAAATATCCTAACAACCAACACAAATGGACACCTATCCTAACAATTCAAAACTTCCTAACATTGAGGTTGGCGCTTGGAATTATTACAAAGACCCATTTGGCCAATAAACCAGCTTAGTGAAACAAACTAACCACACATATTCTTCTAAAATATGTACACCTATGTTTACATCAATTTACATAATTTTATACAAAATTGAAGAAAAATTTTTTTTCTTTGGAGGTTTTGCAACCCCCTTCGACCTAGAAAAAATAATTTGTTGGCTGGCACTGTTGCTCCTGCTTCAAACTCCCCAAGTCAATTTTCCATGGCCTCCTGGTCAAGGGTGTTCAATTAGTATACTCCTCCTAGGTCCCATACAGCTTGTTGTTGATGTCCATGCATTAGGTTGTGTTGCCTCTCCATGGCTAACCTCAACTTTCCAAGATCCCATATTTGGTTTGGCAATTCCCCATATGAATGGCCGATGCAATCTCATATAGTCATTTGTACCTTACCACTAGTTGTCTTCCTCCTTTTGTTGTATCTCCTCTTATGCACCCCTCTCATCAATAACAACATCCTGTCAGTCTCGATGTCCATTCCTACCTTCAGTTGGATTGTACTGCTACCACCTCTCATATTTTATACTGGAAACCTCTTGATCATGTTGTCCCCCTCTTTTCTTAAATGAATTAAAAATGTATTCATTTGGGACATTCTCATTATTTCCTCAACTCCCTTGTCATTTTCAATTAAATTATCAGTTTAGAATCGAATGACTTCCTTACACTAATCCATTTCCCCTATATGTTGTCCTTTTCAAAATTCACAAGTATTACAACTATATGTTGCAGTCGATCATTTATTTTACCTCTTGTTGGCCCAGAGTAAAACCTAATGTGCTACTAACCACTGGTTCTCACAGTGGTACCCCACAGATTTTACTTATGGCGTGTGTATTGATTTCTCCCTTGTTCTTTTTGTGAGACAATGTGATCTCATCATTTCTTTTGACAAATTTCAATGTCTTTCCTCTTCCAATGTTCTAGAAGAGTGTTCCTCCATCTTACTTTATTATTATGATAGTTATAAGTGGTTTTCCTTTTTCATCAGTCTTGGAACCTACATCCATTCACAATTTGGTACATCTAAAAATGTAAGGCTCCCTGGCCTCGTTTGAGCTCTAGGATTTCAAACCACCACGTTGATCTAGATTCAATTTCTTCTCATGGTATTCCTCTAATGGAAGAGTCACAAAACTCTTATTCAAAGTTGGCTCGATGTTTCTCTTTCATCTTGTTGGTTACATTTATCAGCCATACCCTCTTCCAACTTTAGTTTAGTGCGTTGAATGCACAACTTTAGATTTTCTACTCTTCCTTTAAAGGAATTTAAATCATCATACAAATTGGCA
This sequence comes from Pinus taeda, assembly GCA_000404065.3. Lineage (NCBI taxonomy): Eukaryota > Viridiplantae > Streptophyta > Pinopsida > Pinales > Pinaceae > Pinus > Pinus taeda. The sequence continues at coordinate 222,615 of APFE030350157.1, forward strand.
AAATCAAGCGAAATTGTGGTTGCAGTCCCCATGCAAGATTCAGTCCTTTCCAATTAATCTACTTCATCTTCATCAGGTGCTAGCTGAAATTCTTCCAGTAACTCAGTTTCTTCATTTCGCTCTATGTGCATTACATTTAGACACCTTGTTGCATCCACCTCATTCTTATGCAGAGCTAACTCCAAAACTTTGTTGTCACCTCTATACAATAGAGACAATTTTCCATTATCTTCTTTCTTAATGAGAGCTTGTGATGGCTTCCTTCCTTTGTGGCCTTCATGACTTGCATATGGACACGATTGACTGGTTTTAAAATATGAGGCACCAGAACCTCTACTGATGATCTTAGCATCAATGGTTTTCTTGGACTTCCTATATAGTCTGTGAGACCTTCTATCAGTCTCCTCTCATCATCATCATCATCTTCACCAAATCCAAAAGTATGAACTTTGTTAGCCTTAGGTTCGACAACCTTGGGGTCTATTAGTAAAGTACTGAACACGTACTTTATCACCTTCGCCATTTTTTTAGGCTTCTTTTTAAATCTCTTCTTTCTAACAGGAAATCTATACTTCTGGTCTTCCTTCTCTCTCTCTTATAGCAGCTTGCTTACTATATTGAGTCTTTCTTTTAACTCAGCCATCTCCTTATCAAACTCCTCTTGGCTCGTTTTTCTCTTCATGCCAATTCCTTTTCCATCTTTCCTTCCTCAATTGTGGCCCTCATTTATATATAGATCATGACTAGTAATGGCCATTGCTTCAACCTTCCTCATGAGCTTCTCTTTGCTCATCATGAGTTACAACCTAGCCTGTAACAAGCCTTACCTCACTTTCTACCCGAACACCTCACCTCACCTGGCTATTGGTATTCTTTTGGTTCCTTCCTCTAGAACCACTTGAGCACTCCTTACTCCTCTTTGGTTATTGCACCTACTGCTCACTTCTTTAGAACATCTCAGTTCTCTCCTTCACGAGGAATTCCTTTGTCCCATCCTTCTTTCCAACCTTAGCTAGAATTCATTAGACACATCCTATCTGCTGCAAGGGTTCCTTCTACCACAACCCCTGAGAACATGATTGGTCTCTTTTCTTCAAAAGTTATCACAGCTTCTCCTGCTATGAGGGTTCCTATTCTATTAGCTTCTCTTTCTCCTCTTAGAGTTCCACATGCTCTTCTCCCTCTTTCATGACTTCTTTGGCTACAATGGCTGCTAATCGCACTTATCAAATATAAAAAGAGAAGTAAAAGCTAGATTGTCTCTTAGGGTTCCTCTACCTCTAAGATATTTGTATCTCAAGTCTCATCTTGCTCTATTCAAAGCCTTGTTCCTCTTTATTGGGTTCCCTTGTATGAAATTCCTCAGGTTTTCTACCAACAATCTCCTTGTTGTCACCCCAGATTTCTTGAGCATTCACTAGTTATGAAATCCCTGCAACACAAACATTTATCAGCTTAACCCAAGAGAGAGTTATTGTATCTCTTATACATCATTGACACATTTTCCCTGGATATTTATGTTTCCTCCTCCTCTCTTAGCCTCCCATTGCCTCGCACTCTCATGTCTTCTTTGATCGATTCGCAGGGTGCCCAAATGAAAAGAATAACAATGCTTTTTCCTATCCTCTTTGTTGAAAACAAATTTGATAATGTGATCACGTATTAGGTAGTAGGTGGCATTTGTGGCTCTTTTTTCTTTGGTCCTCTCACCCCTACACCTTCTAAGACTCCCCTCTACTTTGTCACTTCTACTTGACCAAGAACTCGTGCTAAAGTGTTTAACAATATTACAATAACTATTGTTGTTATAGTCCAAGCCCTAGCCTTGAACACAATAAATATAACCAAACAAATTTGTGTGATAAGTGCTACGACCTCAAGACCATAGTACTCATGATCATAATGGAATGATAGAGATCACCGACTTTGAGTTCATCGATGATTTCTTCCACTCAGTTCTCAACAGATCCTTCGATCTAGGGCTTGACCTAAAGTCCACACCATGTATCATCGACCAAGTGTGCAGTTTCCACACGATGAAGAGGGTTGTAACAAACCTTGGCTACACTACAAAATCAAAAACTAAGATGTTGTGTCAGTATCTATGGTAGGTAGTAAGTTGGGGGTCAAGATTTTAATGTGTCACACCAAATGAGTCAATACGCCTAACTCTCTGACTAAGATCAAGTTCTCACGAACCCGACCTTAGCTTGGTTAAATGGACCTACATTAAGTCGGGACTTGATGTACCGAGGAGTTTTGATTTCAAACGAATGGGCTAAAAAGGGTTAACTCCCGAATGTATTAATCCTCCACGGACCTTCTTCCTTTCTTTCATCCTTGATTTACTCTTTCATTAAAATTGATATGTAATCAACTCTTCTCGAGTTTTATCTCATTCTCGAACTTTACCTCTCTTGGGCTACCAAAGGTTTCCTCCCAGCCTTATCATTATATCGCTCAATATGATCTAAATTCCTCGTTCCCTTGTGGATTTCTTGCACATGGGCTGACCCACACTCATTTTATGCCATGGAGTAGTCTTGTAATCATGGTTCCAGGCGATGATCTGTGGTCACCTCTCTCCTTCTTGATACTATTGTATGGACTTTGACCTAAAAATATTGTCCATAGACTCTCTTTCATTCTGGTCTCCACTATCCTTCAGTTTGTAAATTGACCTTAAAGAAGGATTATACAACCCTCATATGGGTTATAACATGCATTCAAAGAAGTTCCAAATAAAAGGAAATATACAAACTATATTAACTTACAACAAAGGTGCATTTGTAGAGAACTACCCAAAAAATTTTAAAATTGAAAGGACATATTTACAGGGTCATTACAATGGCTTACTCACCCAAGCCTTGATTGACTCATACCAGCTCCATCACACCTATTAATTTCCATGAGAGCTCTCCTCCCATACTAATATCGAGAGAGAGAGTTCAACCATTGAATTCTATTGTACAAGTAAGTTTCCCACTAACAAAGAAAATATACTAACAACCAACACAAATGGACACCTATCCTAAAAAGTAAAAACTTCCTAACACCTGATGTTGGCACTTGGCATTATTACAAAGATCCATTTGGTCAATAAACCATCTGAGTGAAACGAAATAACCACCCAAATTCTTCAAGAATATATAAAACTACGTTTACATCAATTTACATAATTTTATACAAACTTGAAGATTTTTTTTTTGGGTGGTTTTTGGACGCCCTTCAGCCTAGAAAAAATTGTTGGTTGGTTGGCGCTGATGCTTTTGCATCAAACTCCCGTAGTCAAAATTTTCAAGACCTCCTGGTCATGAGTGTTCAATTAGTGTACTCATCTTGGTCCCATACAAAATTTTGTTGATGTCCATGTGTCGAGTTGTGCTTCCTCTCCATGGTTGACCGAAACTTTCCAGGATCCCATATTTGATTTTTCAATTCCCCATATACATGGTTGATGCAATCTCGCAAAGCATGTTTTACCTTGTTGTTGGTTGTCTTCCTCCTTTTGTTGTATCACCTCTTAGGCTCCCCTCTCATTAGCGGAAACATCCTACCAATGTTAATGTCCAGACTTTCCTTCAGTTGGATTATATTGTTGCCACCTCTCATATTTTGTGCTGGCAACCTATTATTCTCATTTTCCCCCTATTTTCTTAAATGAAATAAACATCTATCCATTTGGGACATTCTCATTGTTTCCTCAACCCCCTTTCCATCTATAATTAAATTATCAGTTCGGAAATTGATGAATTCCCTACACTAATCCATTTCCCTTGTATTTTATCCTTTTCAAAATTCATAAGTATTACAACCATATGTTACAATCGATCATTTATTTTCTCCTCCTGTCGGCCCATAGTAAAACCCAATATGCTACTAACCACAGGCTCTCGCAGTGGTACCCCAATTATTTCACTTATGATCTATGTATGGATTTCTTCATCATTCTTTTTGTGAGACAATGTGATCTAATCATTTATTTTGATAGATTTCAATGTTTTTCCTCTTCCAATGTTCTGGAAGAGTGCTCCTCCATCTTCCTTTATTATTATGACAATTATAAGTGGTTGTCCTTTCTAATCACTCTTATAACCTGCATTTATACAAAATTCATTAGATATAAATATGTAAGACTCCTTAGCCTCGTTTGAGCTCTAGACTTTCAAACCACTAGGTTGATCTGGATTCAATTTCTGCTCATGTTCTTCCTCTAGCCGAAGAGTCAGAAAAACATTATTCGAAGTTGGTTTAGATGGTTCTCTTTCATTTTGTTGGTTACATTTCTCATCCACACCCTCTTCCAACTCCAGTTTAGTGTGTTGAATGTGCATATTTATGTGTTCTACTCTTCCATACAAATTAGCGAAATCAAGTGGAATTGTAGTTGCAGTCACGATGCAATATTACTCCTTTCCAACCACTTTGCTTCATCTTGATCACCTGTCAACTGAAATTGTTCAAGAAACACAACTTCTTAATGTCACTCTATATGCATTACATTAAAACACTGTGTTGCATCCACCTCATTCTTCCACAGAGTTGACTCCTTTGAAACTTTGTTGTCTCCTCTACCGACTAGAGAAAATTTTGCATTTTCTTCCTTATGTATGAGAGCTTGTGATGGATGCCTTACTTCATCACATTCATGGCCTGCATATGGACATGATTTATTAGTTTTAAAAATATGAGGCACCTAACCCTCTCCTAATGCTCTTAGTAGGTCCATCTATATACCTGCTAAGATTACCTCCTGGGCCAGATTACCTCATAGGGTTCCTCTACCTTTGATATCTTTGTATCTCAATTTTTATTCTTCTCTATTCAGAGCCTTGTTCCTCTTTACTTGGTTCCCTTGTTTGAAATTCCTTGAGTTCTCTACCAACAATCTCCTTTTTGTCACCCCATCTTTCTCAAGCATTCACTGGTTATGAAATCCTTGCAAAAAAAACATTTGTCAACTTAACCCAATAGAGCATTGATGCTACTCTGATACCACTTTGACGCAGCCAACTTGGATTTTTCCATTTCATCCTCCTCTCTTAGCCTCCCGCTACCTCACACTCTCTTGGCTTCTTTGATAAATTCACAATGTGCCCAAATGAAATCACAACAACAGTTTTTCCTATCCTCTCTATTGAAAGCAAATTTAATAATGCGATCACGTATTAGGCAAGTGGCATTTGTGGCTCTTTCTTCTTTGGTCCTCCTACTCCTACACGTTCTAAGACTCCCCTTTGCTTTGTCACTTCTACTTCACCAAGGTCTCGTGATAAAGCGCTTAATTATATTTCTCAAATTGTTGTTGTTGTGGTCCAGTCCCTAGCCGTGAACAAAATAAAAATAACTAAACATATTTTGGTGATAGGTGCTACGACTTCAAGACCACAATACTCATGGTCATGATGAAATGATAGAGATTAGGGACTATGAGCTCATCAATTCTTTCTCCCACTCAGTTCTCAACCCATCATTCGAACTAAGGCTTGATTTGAAGTCCACACCATGTATCATTGACCGAGTGTGCAGTTTCCACATGGAATAGAAGACTGGAACAACCCTTGGCTACACTATAAAACCAATGACTGAGATTTCATGTTAGGACCGACAGTAGGCGGTAAGTTAGGGATTAATATTTCAATGCATCACAAAATCTGAGTCAATATGCCTGAATCTTTGACTAAGATCAAACCCTGACTAACCCAACCTTAGCTTCGTCGAATGGACTTGTTTAGTCAATTTAGTGTCCTAAATTGCTTGCATAAATTACCAACCGAGGTTTGTAAGCTGATGAAGTGTGGTGAACTATATGTGCTTAGTTAACCTTTTTCTTATTTCGTTGTTTTTTATTTTATGTTGTTTTTGGGGGGTTTCTGTTCTTTGATGTCTAAGAATGTACAACCTGAAACTATGATAAAATTTAAGTGAATCTAATGAATTTTAAAGGAAAGGAAATATTCCTAAGTTAATCTAATTTCCTAAAAATGGACAAAGAAAAGTTGGCTAGTTATAACCTAATAAAAAAAACAGAGCATCTATCTTATCTTATCATTAGTCCTAATCCATGGATCTAATTCTTAAAACCAAGAATGAAATTGATGCAGAAGCTAACTCAGTAATTGCATTCATTAAACATTCAACCATTCAATTTTGGAATATGATTAAATCAATCTCCTTGAAATGATTATTGGGAATATTAGTGATGCAACTAAGTGAGGATCTGAAAGCAAAAAGGTAAAAGCATGTAAAACTAACTGTAAACAACTAATGTATTTTTTACTTTCTCCAACATTAAAATGTGAAGCATTACCCTCTTGAAGTGATGTGCAAGAAATAATTTATACCTTAGTTCGTAAGTTCCTAAGAAAATAACAATGCACTGAGTAGATTTAATCACTGTATGACTTAAAAATTTAACCACTTAGTTTAGGATCATCATCATCTTGAAATGGCTTTTGAAAACATCCATTAACACAATTAATTGACAATTTTGCTCTAAGAAAATGAATGACAAAACAGTAAGAAAACTAAGCAACTATGTATTCTTATTACTTCAATCTTAATTCAGTTTGGAAACATAATCGTTTTTCTCCATGAAATATCTTAGAAGAACAAGGTTGCACAGTTATGATTTATCATTATGCTATTGATTAAAAACTGAAATGAAATATCATCCTAATTAGAAAATAGATTTTTTGAAAACAGAGTAATGGAAATTGAACTAAAAACAACAAATGAAAAACCTCCTTCAGTACAGGGGCCCTCTGCAACTGATGTGACTGGAATGCTAGCTAGTTAAGGATGCACTTTAAACGATCATTGGCAACACGAAATTTGTATTATGAAAAAAATGAAGTTTGAATACAAAGTAACAACAAAAAGCCTGAACTTAACACGTAATTCCCTCTAACTTCTTACAAACTATCTCGGTTCCATGCAACCGATATTTAAAGGAAAATAACATAACTGTTTATGAGATAAACTTGCTACAGGTGGCTAATTCGAATTACAATAGGACTATTTAAACTTTTGATTAGCTACATGTGGCTAATTCGAATTATATTTGCAACAGAACTGTTAGACTCTTGATTAGTTACGAAAGAGAAAATCAAGAGTCCTACTTCTTTCGGATAACATACTTTGACTCCATCTTTGACCATGAACTTAGGCTTGCTTTTCTATCGATCTGGACCGAGTGAATAGGATAGAATCCATGTGGAGATGATTCTAGAAATGCCCATGTGGCCCAATTCTTCATTTGACACTTGGAACCTGCAAACCATGAAAGTAGCTATGGAATCCACAGTTAGCTACAGAATAGGCTGCGTTCTATAGCTAATTTGCGAAAATATATTCAAATAGCAAGAACATGAAAATATAATATGACGATCATTTTAATGCTTTCCTTAAGACAAAACCTAGCATTTATCATTGATTGGGTTTGTAATATTATGAGAAAGTGAGGGGAAAAGGTGGGAAAAAATGTCAAGGAGAGGGTAATTCTGAGGTTCAACATACCCCCACTGCAGAATCATTGCATGTCCTCATGCAATTTGCCAAAAATGTGAGTTCTTCCTCCCTATTGCATTTTCTCATACACCTCTGCTAGTACATCCAATTTCCTTCTTTTGTTCTTCTTTGAAGTGACTGTCATTCTAGGCTTTCTCATAAGAAGCTTGTACTTAAGGTTAATGACTGCTTTGTTCAAAATATTATTCTTTCTTTTCAATTTCCTATTTTTCTTATACCACAGTCCTAGGTGCAGAATGGTATTATCGTGAATTGCCTTGTCTAATTTATTTTGTTCCTTCAAGGTCTCATTCTCTTGTTTGATATGTTTGTTCAATATCTCTAATTCATAAATTTCCTGTTTGAGAGCATCAATTAGAGGTTCCCGTGGATTGACAGAAGGTTTTGGGTTCATTGAGGAACTTCTCTTCTCCAGTGATTCTACATAGTCATATATTTGTTGCTGCAGTGGGTCTATGCTTGGAGATCTTCTGCTTGGGCTACCTTCAAAATGATGAACAGGAGAGTTTTGAGGAATATGTGCAGAAGAGAGGTTAGCAGGAGATGGTTCTGGGGTTTCCTTGTCTAAATTTATAAACTCTATCCCTTTTGATGATGTTTTCTTTACCAAACCTCAGAGTTTAGAGCTCCTTCTAAGTTGTGGAGGATTTACATTCTCCTGATTTGTGACCTTTTTCTCCCTTCTTATCTTCCCTCTTGCCTTGATTTTCTTCCTGATTTCTGTCAGTTCTTCAGAGATTAACTTTTCATCATCTTTCTGCAATGAAGACTCAGGTTTGTTTTCAATAGTTATACCAGTCTTCTTTCTTCTATTTCTTCTGACATTACCTTCTTTAGGTGACTCTGGTGCTTTGTGGAAATGGTTTCTAATAAGGAAATTCTCCCAGGTATCTCCTATGCTTTTTAAATGAAACTCAATCAATATCTTTATCAGCCCATGATGATACATGGTTGTATCTATGAACTGTATTCTCTTTTGCACATTTGAGGTGATCCTTCTTAAACTATTTAGTAGGAAGAAAGGAAGATTGATTTCTCCATTTTCTAAGAAATTCATTAGTAAATGGATATGGTAGACATACATGCAACCAAACCTCCCCTCACAAGTGATAAATTTCTATAAAACCAAGAACATGTCCCTCCACTTACTTTTAAGAGCTGAAATGGGAGTACATTTTCTAAAAATAGAGACATCCATACCTGGGTTTTTGAGTATTACTTTCCATGATTCATTGTGGAACTCCTTGTTCTTGAACCATCTTTCACCATGCCTTGGAAGTTCTATAGCCTCGGTCATGAATGACTCAGTCACTACAAACTTGATATCTCCAATTTCTACCTTTGTGCCATCAAAAGATCAAGCAAAGGATTTTGTAATCTCCTTATGAAAACCATCAAATTTCTTGATGAATTTAAGCCATCCATCTTTCTACAACAATCCTTTGATTTGCGGGTATCCTTCCATGTACTTTGATCCTACCAGTTCAGATCTGACAATTAGCCCCATGCCTTGTACTACGCAGAGTTCTCAACCTTCAGAATTACCCTTCCCGGTTTTATGAAATGAATTGGTTGCGAATATGGTGAAAGGAACTGTTGGTTTGTATGAAATAAATAGATGGTAGGGGTTCTGGAGAAATGTAGACAAGTACGTCATGTCATAGTCATGACCGTTAATAATCAAAGAGGGAGTTAATTATGGACCGTCATGTGACAAAATATGGAGGATGTGGCAGATATGTAGTATGATGGAGATTTCAATCAAATCAAATGATTATTCGTCAAGGAAACATATGAATATTCATATTATATATGCTTTATGTTTTAACCTTGCTATTTAAAATAATTTTTTTCACTTTAAATTTTAGAACTTAACCTTTTCGTTTGTTGTTTTCTTTAGTGTTGATCTGTAGGTACCTTTTTAGCATATTGGTCTTCACAACAAGATTCTTCAATTTCCTGCAATCATCATTTGTTTGTAAGTTGTGTAATTATGCTAGAGCTGCTGAATGAGATATGGATGCAGAATAAATTAGCTGCAGAATGGAATCAACTGCAGAACATGATAAAAAAATGAAGTATGGCTATGGAACATGAATGTGAAATGGAATATGACAGTGAAATGGAATGAAAGTGGAGTGAGATGGAATGAAACTGTAAAATGAAATGAGTTTGCAGATTATGAACTGAAATTGTGAATGTAGCTTTATGTCACTACTTATTACAGAAAGGAAATGGAAAATATAGGATGTCAGAAATCTTTGATTTTCACCCTGTATTTTCTGTATAAGTATGCCAATTAATGATTGCTTTTCATACTTATACATTTTATTATTATTATTATTATTATTATTTTTACGGAAAAATAAAAGCTAAGTTAGTGGAGAAGAAGAATTCTTCTTCACCAACTTCATTTCAGTGTTATCTTGGAAAATCTTGATAAAATCCTCTCTTGAAATTGGCTTATGGTATATTTTCAACCGATGACGATTGACAAGAAGAGGTACCTTTCTTTAATCTATTGTCTTTATTCTCACTGCTCCATTATTAAAGACTTCTTCAATCTCATATGGCCCAAGCTAATGAGTCTGAAAATTTCCTTGAAAATCTTTGAATTTTGAATCGAACAAAAGTGCCCAATCCCCTACTTGAAACTTCTTCTCCTTGATATACTTATCATGCCATTTAGCCCTTTGCTGCTAGACTATATTGGTTCTTTGAACTGCATCTTGCTTGATTTCATCAGGCTCATTGAGTTACTCAAATCTATGTTCCTGTGCTTCTGATAAATCCAATCCCAATTGGACTGCCATCTTGAGGGTTCTGATTTGAAACTCTATAGAGAACAGGACTTGCTTCCCATAAACAAACTCATAGGGAGTATGTCTTGTTGTTTTCCTCCATGTAGTTCTGTATGCCCATAAGGCTTCAGGAAGCCTTTTTGCCTAATATCTTCATGTACAGTCTTAGTAAGAATTCCTTCAATCACCTTATTGGTAGATTCAACTTGACCACTTGCTTGTGGATGATAAGGAGTAGACTTTCTGTGTTTGATATTCTAATCTTCCACAAGCCTTTCCACCATTTTAGATGTAAATTGATATCCCTAATCTGTCACAATTTCTCTTGGAACACCAAAACGAGTGAAGATGTCCTCAAAAAGAAAATTAACTATAGATTTTTCATTAGCAAAAGGTAATGCTTTAGCCTCTACCCATTTAGTGGCATAATCAGCGCATACCGAAATATACTTCTTTTGTTTAGATGGAGGATTAATTGGTCCAACAAAATCCAAGACCCATTTTTCAAAAGGTTCAATAAGTACTTGAGTTTGTAGTGGCATTTCATCTGAAGGAGTAGGTTTTCCTACCCTTTGGCAGCTATCACACCTTTTGACATATTCTTTGGCATCTCTGAAGATGGAGGGCCAATAATATCCTAAATGAAGGATTTTATAGGTTGTCCTCTTGTCAGCAAAGTGTCCACCACAAGGTTCATCATGACATGCCTTAAGAATTTCAGGCATTTCATCTTCTCGAACACATCTTTTGATCATGAGATCTGGACCTGTTTTATAAAATTCATTAGTAATCCATGAGTAACTTGCACTTGTTTGAATGATTTTTCTTTTTTCCTTAGGAAACAAATGTGAAGGTAATTTTCCTGTGACTAAGTAATTGGAAATATTTGCAAACCAAGGGGTCTGAGTAGTTATCGCAAAAAGATATTCATCAGGAAATTTATCTTCAACTGGAGTGTCATCTTTGATATTTTCAATTCTAGACAAGAAATTAGCAACTGTGTTTTGTTTTCCAGGTCTATCTAGAATAGTGATGTTGAATTCTTGCAGGAGTAATAACCATCCTGTAACTCTGTCATTAGTAATAGGTTTTATTCATTAAGTACCTAATTGCAGAGTGATCTGTATGAACAAAGGTTTCATAGCCTATTATGTAATGTTTGAACTTGTTGATAGCATGAACAACAACTAAGCATTCATTTTCAGTTACAGTGTAATTTAACTCAGTGGGAGTCAAATTCTTGCTTGTGCAATAGATGGCATAGGGGATCAAATATTTTTGTTCTAAAATAGCTCTGAGAGCTGTATCTGAAGCACTGTTGAAATCTAAAAAGGTAGTTTCCAATTTGGACCTCTTAAGATGGGTGCTTCAGAAATTTTTGCTTTTAAAGTCTCGAATGCCAACTGGAAATCATGATTCCAGTTGAATTCACAATCTTTGGTGAGTAATTTGAAGAGTGGGGATGCTAGTTTAGCGAAATTTTCTATAAACCTTCTAGAGTATCTTGTGAATCCTAGAAAACTCCTAACATCCTTTTGACAACTTGGAATTGATAGTTTAGAGATGACTTAAACTTTAGATTTATCAACTTTAATTCCATCTCCTAAAATGTGATGTCCTAAAACAATCCCTTCTGTAAACATCATAAAAAAAAATTCATGGCTTAGTGAAAGGTTTGCTTCCTTACATCTTTTAAGAACTTTTTTAAAAATTTCTAAAGCTTATTCAAATGTATTCCCATAAACTGTAAAGTCATCCATATACACCTCTACACAATCATATATTAGATCAGAAAAAATTCCTAGTACTTCTCTTTGGAATGTTGCAAGTGCATTGTACAATCCAAAAGGAAGTACTTGGTAGGCATAAGTTCCCCATGGACAAGTGAATGTGGTTTTATCTTGATCTTTAGGTGCTACCTGAATATGATTGTAACCACTAAAACCATCCAAAAATGAGAAATACTTCTTACCTGCTAATGTATCTAACACTCTATCTATAAAGGGAAAAGGAAAATGATCCTTTAGGGTAGATTTATTCAATTCTCGATAATCAATACATACCCTCCATTTACCATTCTTTTTAGGAACAATCACTAGAGGAGAAATCCACTGGCTATCTGAAATTGGGTAAATCAGCAATTTTTGCAATCCCTAAGATTTGGGTTCATCCTTCTTTGAGATTGTCTGATAGGTTTACAATTTTCCTCAATGTAGATGTGATGTATACAAGTCTTAAGACTAATTCCTTTCATGTCAGTGTATTCCCATGCATATGCAAAATAATGTTGTTGTAATGTTTTGATTAGCTTTTTCTGTTGTAATTTTTCTAAGTTATTGTTTATGTTCAATGTTTTCCCTAGAAAGATTTCAACTATAGAGCTACCAAATTATTCCATAGAATAAAGAGACATCTGCCTAGATGAAAAATATTCAATATTGGATTTTTCTTGAAATTGATCATGTTCATATTTTGGAGATGATTCAAAATTTTCTATTATATTTAATATTTGACTATCTTCACTAATGGTTGAAATAATAAAGAGAGGTTGAATATCATTTTCATCATCAATCCATTCTTTGTCATCTATCTCTGTGATTGTTCTTGCCAGAGGATATAGAGTGAATTTCTTAGTTGAGCTATCATTATAGATAGACATATCACCAAATCTACAACTAATGAAAGCATCAGTTGTAGCCAGCCAAGGTCTTGTTAATATAAGTGGATGTCCTCCTAGATTGTTCTTAGGGGTTAAGATCAAAAAATCAACAGGGTACTCCTAAGAGTCTAAGGACATTGAAATATATTCTAACACACCATCTAGTTTGGTTACAGATCTATCTGCCAATTGTAGTAATGTAGGTGTATAAAGAAGATTAGGAAGCTTGAGTTGTTCCATGGTTTGTTTCCTCATGATGTTTATTACTGCTCCTAAATCAATCAATGTATTTGGAATTTCAACTCCATTGATATGTGTTTTTACAATTGAACTTCCTGGATCTACATATTTTTGTATGGCAATTTTTCCCATCATTATGTCTGCTATTTTTCCTGCCAGCTAAATTCTTTTTATTTATTTATTTTTTCTTCCTGGTTTCTTCATGCTCAACTCCTTTATTGTTTTAGCTAGAATTGTAATCTCCTTAATGGCTTGTAACAAAGGGATTTTGATACAGATATTTTTCAATTCATCTAGAAAATCATAATTAGGCAACATAATATGCTTTTCTACCCCTCTATCAACTTGTAATCTTTCAGGGGAAGGAGGTGTAGATGTAGATACAAGTGGTTGCTCTATGATAGGAGTTGAGTTTATTGGTTCTTTCTGTTTTTCATTTTTAGTATTATGGTTTTGAATATATTTTCCTTCAAAACTTTTATTTGGCTTTAGAGAATCTTCCTCAGAATTGTCTTGTTCTTGAATAATTACAGAAGGCTTTTTCTTTTCTAATATCCTACCAAATCTTAGTTGGACATCATTGAGATCTAGAGGAGTGATCATATAAGTTGGAAATTGTCGTCCTTCCACCATATAGGTATTTTGAGGATTTTTATTGTTGGGGTTTGGTAATGGTTGGGCAAGTAACTGATTTGGTCTCTATGGGAATGACAATGAAAGTTGAGGATTTTGGTTTTGAAGTTGGGGCTATTGATTTTGTTGAGGAATTTGCTGGGGAGGATAGTTTGGATATGATGGAGGATATTGATAGTATTGAGAGAATCTTCCATATGTATTTTTCATTCCTTGAGCCAAAGGTTGAGATTGAGATTGAGGCCAAGGTTGCTGCCACGAATTCCAATTTGGTGGCGACTGAATATACATTTGGTTGTTAAAACCCTGGTTTTGTGGCCCCTGCCAAGGTATTCTAGAGACAAAGCAAAGAGATTCTATTGGATTTGAAATTTTTTCCTCTTGAAAAATAGCCTTAAGACTAGTAATTGAAGGACAACTCTTGGTCTCATGGTTTTCTGAACAAATCACACAAGTCTCTATGATTTTTTTCATCCAAAGGGCATTCTCTTAAAGCATGCTTCTTTCTACATTTGGGACAGAAAATAGCTAAAGCATCAGTCTTGGTTTTCTACTTGTTTTGTAACTTAAGGGTGTCTGTCTGTTCACTAAGGCTCCCTAGAATATCTATTTTAAATTCATCAAGCATGTTTCCAATATCTGCCCTACTCACTGATCCAGTTGCAGATTTATTCACTCTAGCAAGAGAAGGATCTCTTGGACCTTTTCCAGTTTTGGATTTTCCTCTTAAGAGATGAACACATAATTCTCTAATGTCATTTAATGGGAGTTGAGATATATCTCCCTTCCCCATCATGTTAAGGATGTCTATACACTCATCTCTAATGGCTTTTAATAAAAGATCTTTTAAAGTATCTTGATCTAAGTTATCCATTTTGCTCTTTTTAAGTTATAGTTGAATCTTTCAATTAAATCCTCCAAATTTTCATCCTCTCGTTACATCATTTTAAACACTTCATCTTTGTGATTGATAGGCATGCAATAATCCAAATACTTGTCCAAAAATGCTCTCTTCATGTCATTCCATGTTCTAATAGACTGAGTGATCAATCCCATGAACCATTTTAAAGTAGCTCCTTTCAATGTTGAAGGAAACAATTTAAGTTTTTGAGAGACTTGTAAATACTCATAAGTTTTGCACAAGACTTCAAATTCAAATAAAAAGGTTTCAGGATCTTCATTTTTTAATCCATGAGAATTTGGGAGGACAAAAGGTGAGATATTTTTCATTGTGGCATATGTTTCTTCATCAACTATAGGGAATCCAAAAGAATTATCAATTTCCCTATTTCCTCTACCTTCTCCACTATTTCCTCTACCTCTTCCTCCTCCAAATAGTGAGAATTCTCCATTCAAAACTCCCTCTCCTTCTTCTTCTCTTCATACCATTATAGATTCTTCAGAGTTAATATAAGATTCAACCTACAAGGTTAATTTCTCTTCCTCTGGTTCCTCTATCAATGATATGTGGAAGAAAAGTTCTACTTCTCCCTCTCCACTAGGAATTTCTAATTCTTCAGCTAAAATATGTTCCCCTGTAGAGGTGAAAAAGGCTACTCCTTCTGCTGGAGATCCAAGATTTTCTTCCTCTAGGACTGCTTCAGTAGATGAAGTAGGAGATCCTCTTAATTGGATTTCTGACCTTAGAACTTCAGGAAGTCTATGGCTATTGAAATGTGGAATATGAATTTGAGATGGAGGTGTATCTATTCTTAGTCTTGGTGGAGCAAGTGGTGTTGTAGGAATTAAACTCCTACCTCTAGCTATGAATCTACCCCTAGAGTCTCTTTCTCTACACATATAACTTTTTAGATGTAAGAGATGAGCTTACCTAACTACACTTCCCCGGCAATGGCGCCAAAATGTTTAGTCAATTTAGTGTCCTAAATTGCTTGCATAAATTATCAACCGAGGTTTGTAAGCTGATGAAGTGTGGTGCACTATATTTTCTTAGTTAACCTTTTTCTTACTTCATTGTTTTGTATTTTATGTTGTTTTTGGGGGGTTTCTGTTCTTTGATGTCTAAGAATGTACAACCTGAAACTATGAGAAAATTTAAGTGAATCTAATGAATTTTAAAGGAAAGGAAATGTTCCTAAGTTAATCTAATTTCCTAAAAATGGACCAAGAGCATTTGACTAACTAGAACCTAATGAAAAAAATAGAGCATCTATCTTATCTTATCATTAGTCCTAATCCATGGATCTAATTCTTAAAACCAAGAATGAAATTGATGCAGAATGTAACTCAGTAATTGCATTCATTAAACATTTACCATTCAATTTTGGAATATGATTAAATCAATCTCCCTGAAATGATTATTGGGAATATCAGTGATGCAACAAAGTGAGGATCTGAAAGAAAAAAGGTAAAAGCATGTAAAACTAACTGTAAACAACTAATGTGTTTTTTACTTTCTCCAACATTCAAATGTGAAGCATTACCCTCTTGAAGTGCTATGCAAGAAAACAATTATACCTTAGTTCGTAAGTTCCTAAGAAAATAACAATGTACTGAGTAAATTCAATCACTGTATGAATTAGACATTTAACCATTTAGTTTAGGATCATCATCATATTGAAATGGCTTTTGAAAACATCCATTAACGCAGTTAATTGACAATTTTGTTCTAAGAAAATGAATGACAAAACAATAAGAAAACTAAGAAACTGTGTATTCTTATTACTTCAATCTTAATTTAGTTTGGAAACAGAGTCATTTTTCTCCACGAAATATCTTAGAAGAACAAGGTTGCACAGTTGTGATTTTTCATTATGCTATTGATTAAAAACTGAAATGAAATATCATCCTAATTAGAAAACAGATTTGCTGAAAACAGAGTAATGGAAATTGAACTAAAAAAAAACAAATGAAAAACCTCCTTCAGTGTAGGGGCCCTCTGCAACTAACGTGGTTGGAATGCTAGCTAGTTAAGGATGCACTTTAAACGATCATTGGCAACATGAAATTTGTATTATGAAAAAACGAAGTTTGAATTCAAAGTATCACCAAAAATCCTGAACTTAACACGTAATTCCTTCTAACTTATTACTAACTAACTTGGTTCCATGCAACCAATATTTAAAGGAAAATAACATAATTGTTTATGAGATAAACCTGCTACATGTGGCTAATTCGAATTGCAATAGGACGGTTTAAACTTTTGATTAGCTAGAAGTGGCTAATTCGAATTAGATTTGCAACAGAAATGTTAGACTCTTGATTAGCTACGAAAGAGAAAATCAAGAGTCCTACTGCTTTCGGATAATGTACTTTGACTCCATATTTGACCACAACCTTAGGCTTGCTTTCCCGTCAATCTGGACCGAGTGAATATGATAGAATTCATGTGGAGATGATTCTAGAAATTCCCATGTGGCCCACTTCTTCATTTGACACCTGGAACCTGCCAAACCATGAGAGTAGCTACGGAATCCACAATGAGCTGCAGAATAGGCTGCGTTCTGTAGCTAATTTGCAAAAATCTATTCAAATAGCAATAACATGAAAATATAATATGGCGATCATTTTAATGCCTTCCTTAAGACAAAACCTAGCATTTATCATTGATTGGGTCTGTAATCTTATGAGAAAGTAAGGGAAAAAGGTGAGAAAAAATGTCAAGAAGAGGGTAATTCTAACGTTCAACAGAACCCACATTAAGTTAGGACTTGATGTACCTGGGAGTTTTGATTTCAAATGAATAGGCTACAAGCGACCGACTCCCAACCCCTATTAGTCCTCCACCAACTGACTTCCTTTCTTTCATTTTCAATTTAATATTTCGTTGAACTTTATCTCTAATCAACTCTTCTTGAGATTTATCTCATTCTTGAACTTTACCTCTCCTGGGCTTCCAAAGGCTTCCTCCCAAGCTTATGATTCTATGGCTCAATCTGATCAAAATTCCTTGTTCCTTTGTAGATTTATTGCTACAGGGATGGCCCACACTCCCTTTACACGATGGAGTAGTCCTGTAATCATGGTTCTAGGTGATGATTTGTGATCGTCGCTCTCCTTCTTGATACTATTGTATGGGCTTTGGCCTGAACATATTGTCCATAGACTCTCTTTCATTATGGTCTCCATTATCCTTTAGTTTGTAAATTGATCTTAATGCAAGATTATAAAATCCTTACATGGGTTCTAACATGCATTCAAACAAGTTCCAAATACAAGGAAATACACAAACTATATTAACTTCCAACAAAGTTTCATTTGCAGAGAACTACCCAGAATTATTTTAAAATTGAAAGGGTTACAGGGTGATTATAATGGCTCACTCACTCGAGTTGTACTTGACTCATACTTGACTCATACCAACTCTATCACACCTATTTAATTTCCTTGAGAGTTCTCCTTCCATACTACTATCGATAAAGAGATCTCAACCATTGAATTCTATTATACACGTAAGTTTCCCAAGAATGAGGAAAATATCCTAACAACCAACACAAATGAACACTTGTCCTAACAATTCAAAACTTCCTAACACCTGCGGTTGGCACTTGGCATTATTACAAAGACCCAGTTGGCCAATAAACCAGCTCAATAAAACAAACTAACCACCCAGAATCTTCTAGAATCTATACACCTATGTTTATATCAATTTACATAATTCTATATAAACTTGAATATTTTTTATTTTTCTTTGGAGGTTTTGCAACACCCTTCAGCATAGAAAAAAATGTTGCCTAGGTATTGTTGATGCTCCTGCATCATTCAATCTAGTGGTTTTCTCTATTGTATGGTTTCTATGGTCTATTGAGCTTACTGCCATCTCTTGTGGGGAATAGTATGCGGGTTAAGCTCAAGGTTTGTGGATTGTCTCATTATGGGTTTATATTACAACGTTTTCTTGTAAGTCTGAGAAGAGGGGGTTTGTCAATATTGTGATGATCATGTTGGTGGCTTGGGGTCTTGCATTGTCCGTTATCTCCCTGGGTCAAGTTTGTTTATATGGGGGCTTGTCCTCATGGTCTATAGGGTTTTGTGAACTCCACTTTTGGTATTTGTTTGTGGCTTTTGACCAACGGCAATGGTCAGATCTCCTACTTCCTAGCCCCTAGGTTTTTTGGTTTTGGGTTCTCTCTGTCAGACTCTTCTTATTCGAAGTTGCCCCACTTGCTTGGGTTACTTTGGTGCATTGGGAACATCCAACACTGGGTAATTCCTAAGGACCAAGGTTCCTGTTCAATTATGGGAATGTGAAAATTTTCATTGTTGGCACTCTTTGGTAAATTTTTCAGATTAAACTACCATTGGATTCTGGCAAGTATTAGAATGCCATGACAGGTTCTCACGCCTGTAGGGTTGCAGGGAAAAGGTGCTAGTTTAGTTGCCCTCTTCTTGAAGCTTCGACTCCACTTGAGCCTGAAACTGACCAGGTATCTACTTTTCCAAATCTGTAAGAAGAACATCACTGCTTAGAGGGGTTCACACAATGTGTTGGGCACTCAAGCTTAGACTCTGGATTATTAAATGAAATGCTTACCGTGCATAAGAAGCATCAGGTGTCAATAGAAAAACTCTTAAAGGCAAGACACAATGACAAAAATGCACTCATTTCCTTCATGAACAACCTCCAACGGAATCAATAGAACATCAAGGATATTTTGGCCTATCTCCAACACAATCAATTGTTCCTATAGGAAATATTAGATCATCTTAATGACTACTTGAGCCATATGGGAAAACATATGCATTGTGAATTTCAACCGCCACATCCCCCTGTTTCTTATTCCTAATGGTGATTTGTTGTGTCATAATACTAATGGTTTTCTGGTCCCATGCCCCTCTTAGGTTTGGGACAACCTAATGGTTATGGCTCAAAGTAAGATTTTTTTGAAATTTTCTACTAGCCAACAAATCTGGTAAGAATGAGACCAGTAGAATTTTGTCAAGCAATGGAAAACAATGTAATTTTGCCTTATAAATGAAATATTTCAACTAACCAAAAAAAATGTTGTAAATAAATAGAATTTTATAAAAATAAAGATAAATGAAGAATGTAAAAAAATTTAGGATTAAATTGACATATTATAATAGGTGGCTAAAGTTAAAGATGAAGAATAAAGGAGGACATGAGTCAAGGTGAAAAGAAATGTGTTAAATAAAGACAAAAAGGATATATGAATTTGTTAGATGGAAATGAAAATAAAGATAAAATCATTGAAGACAACATATAAGTATGGGGGAGAATATGGAGAGACATGTCAAGTTTAGTAAGAAAGAATAACGAAACTATTGAGTTTTGGTAGCTGTGGTTGATATTCATTTATAATATATGTCTACAAATTTATAAGAGAATAAAAATATAAATTTTATTTTAAGTCAACTCCAAATAAAAGGGGGGAAAGTCAATTTTTGAATTTCAAATTTTGCCTCCAGAAAGTCAAGTGATCCCTTCAAGAAGTTCAAGCCGGCTAGCACTAAAGTCAAACCTATTCAGGCTCATTCATCCACTATATATTTCCATTTTTCCTCCTCCATTGGTAACAATTTGGATAATCTCTTATGAGGTTATGTTCACACGTGCGAAGGAGGGGAGAAGTATTTTGAAGTTTCACTTGCTTTGACCAGCTACCACCAAGTTCTTCTAAAGTAACTTTGACTGAATTTCCTGAGTTGTTGGTTGAGCTTTTCTAATCTATTGACCACATTTTTAACTAAGTCTTCTTAACCTACATTGAATACATTTTGGGCATTGTTTTGACCGCAGGCTAATCTGTTACAAGAGGACAAAAATTGGTTCATTTAACCATACCTTGACCAGGCTGCAGAAGGCTGAAAAGGTGGTATGTTTGACCAGGTTTGACTTATAAAGTTTGTGATCTCATTTGAACTAATTTGACTAAACAAATGATATTGTATCTCTTGTTGAATTGGAAATTTTCTCTAAGAAAAGGCTATTGGGATTTTTCCTAGTTAGGGTTTTCTTAGGGTAAAAATTTGTGTCTCCTGTGTTTGGTTGTCTCTTCGTGATCCTACTATAATTATTGTTTTTCTTTTGATAATTTCTATGTATAATTTCTTAATTTTGAATGTGACATAAGAAGAATTAATTAAGAAATCATTGGAAGTAATTATCAAATTAGAAGATCATGAAAAATCAACATGGTATTAGAGCAAGGTCAAAGAGAAACCATTAAAAGTGTATCCCTAGTCAAGTCAACAAAGGTCAAATCAAGGATAATTTTTATTTAGTCTAGATGAACTTTGTGTGGATCATAGTATCAAGAGAAAGGATTAGGGTTAATATTTTAATCACAAACTTGGCCATCAGTGATATACCCAAGAAGGTTGAAAGGCCTGAGGAATAAAACTAAACAGGCCAAGGAAGTTTTGTATAAGCTACAGAAAAGAGCAGAGGTTAAGATTGATTAGGCCACAAACATAGGCTATGATGAACTATGTGTATTCTAGGCCACAACAAGGGTTAATTCTGAGCCTCATAAGATTTATATATAGTAGCAAAAGGAGACCTCAGGTAGGGCCGAAAAAAAGTTGATAAGAAAGGTTAGCAGGGTCAAGTGTTGTATGCTAGATACGGTTGTTGATTTAGAAGAAGGTGTTGGAAGAAGCCCTAAAATAAGTCGAGATTCATAGCCTTCTGATCAAAATGGACAGTGACCTTAAAGAGGCCATTTGTGGCATAAAAAGGGGAGCAACAATAATTATGTGCTAAGGCCGTAGGCTGAGGTTAGGTTGCAGGCCTATAAAGGGATCCAAGAGGACTCAGAGCCTTATGAAACAAGGCCTAGGTGTATTTGTGTTGTAAAAAGGCTAGCAAGGAGTCCTAGAAACTATTTTTCATGAAAGGAGACAAAAGTTCAAGCCTAAAAGGACTGTGTTAAGGCTTGTATCAAAGTTTTTCTTAGAGTTGTTTCCTTGTATTACAAAAGCAAAAAGTGTACATTGTCTTGAACCTTGTATGATCCTTGACAACCATGTGTAAAGTAAACCTTTAAATGAGCATTAGAGGACAATCTAAATTGTATGCAATGGAAAGTTGGAAGTTGCACCAAAGCCAGAGGGAGCCCCTTCACCTATTTGTGTAAAGCAATAAAATTCTAGTGATGAGATTGACCAATTGTTATGCGAATAAGTATCCTAGGGCTTTGGGTTGGAACCCCAACAGAGCAAGAGCAAACTACAATAAGAAACACTCATATAACTCAAGCAACATTCTTATATAAACAAACTATGCGACAACGACCATACCCAGATGTCCTTCGTTTGGGTAGTTCCAGCAGGGTTCAAACCCTCTGCAACTCCTTATGATCTTCGAATCTACAAATCAACCAATTCAAACATACATAGCAGCATATAGATAAATCATTTTAATGAAATTAACTTTGTATCATATAAGCAAATGATTAGTTATACATCAAAATAACATTTGTATATGAATTACAATACTATCTGATGCATAAACACAGTTAATCTCAGGAACAAGACAACACTTTTTTTTATTGTAGAAAGCTATAACTAACACACAGAGAATTCACCTAAGTCTTCTTCTTCCGGCTCCAAGTGGAACCGTCCTCCAGATCCGTCCAGTCCCAGTCTTCAACAACCTCCTTCCATAACCAATACCATGATATCTCAAGCAAGTGGGAGAATATCAACAATCAAAGAAACAAGGGTTTCCTGAAACTTGGGGAAGTGCTTGAAGCGTAGGGATACTTTAAACTCAGTCAGGGATAATCTCAGTATAATAATTCTATCTCTTCTCCTCCTTAAGGCCTTCCCATAGAAGTCTATTTATAATTCTCCCAATTAGTTTTTTAGTTGGGAAATAGTTGGATCACGGGCACTAGGAGGTAATCAACAGGTAAAACCCGTGAACTCCGCCCACAATTAAGGAAATTTAATTTTTATAAGTGTTCTAACACATATACGTGGGTTGGGTATTGACTAACCCGTGTGTACACACTTTTATCTCAGGGAAAAGTAGAGTACATGGAATAAAACATTGTTTTTAAAATATTTGGACCAAGTCTGGAAGGAGGGGTTGCCCTAAGACATAAACCAAGCATCACAAATACCAAGGGTGGTAAATGGTGCTATAACACCAATGATTAATGATATTTAAAGGTTTGATATAATGCATTAAAAATGTATATTGTGCAATCAAAATTTTGAAAGTCCATTCACAGTAACAAAAACAATTATGTTGATGTAAATAAAGGAATTTATTGGATAAGGTTTCCACAACATGCAAATTGTTACTTTATCATAGCAATCCAAACACACTACAATGTTGGGTTATTTGGGTGTTGCAAATGATTAAGGATAGGCCCTATTTTGTGAATATGACATATTTGCAAAATCCATCCACTTAGTTAAGTGGATACCCAACACAGAATTTTGAAGTCTATTTTTTCACATCAAGGAAATAAAAAAATAAAATGAAGAGTGGGATCATTGTCATTAATGTATTCTAAATATATGAAGTTATGTTGATGGAGTCAATTCACTGGAATGCCATCAAGACATCTTACTTTCATGAAGTATTCTAACATTATAGTTGAAGGGTAAACACCTTGTTGACAAAATTCATCACATATGCATTGGCATGGGGACTTTAGTGCACATTCTTTTCACTTATCATTTTGGACACACATTTATGTTAAATATAGTTGCATATGGATTTGAGGAATTGTCTCACCTATATTGACTATATCAAGATAGTTTGAAAAATCTAGGGTTTGTAAATCCTATATGACCTTAATTTTATGACTTGAATATGAAATCCCTAGGTTTCATGCATAAAACCCTAGATATATACCTAGTGTGTAAAAATTGATGAATTTGATGAATATATTATATAAACCCTAGCTCATGCAAGGAAGGAAATAAAAGTGACATGGATTTCAACGATTTCTACAAGAAGGAAAGGATCAAGAGGGAGTTGACAATTTGTTAATTTTAGATAATAATGGTATGTTCTATGCTTTAGCACAATTTACTTCAATCTTCCTTTTCAACCCAATGACAATTTCCAATTATTTCCAATATAAATAACATTAACTTAAACACATTGATAGTAAATGCAGATAGAACATAAAAACATGCGCAGAAGACAATCCAAGACAAGAGGACATAAGATTTGGTGATTCCAGGGAGAAACCCCAATGTGGGGAAAACCCTTTGATCAAATATTCTTATTATTATTCAATAGTTTAACACAGAGAGAGTACAAATATCAAATTTACTTGCCCAAAACAACCCATACAACAACAACCCTAACGAGAAATTCAACACTAGTCAAAGTAGCACCAAAATTTCCTCCAAGTAGCTCGGTCAACAACAATCCAATTCAAACTTCCAGGAGAGTCAAAGTTAACCCAAAACAGTTCAGTCAAACCCAGTCAAAGGAGAGAGAAACACTTATGTAATTTTTGCGGTCAAATCTGAAGTCAACACTGAAGTCAACCTTGGTCAAATTGTCCCAAACTCCTCGATTTATGTGCCAATAAATGCAACCTCCAAAGGTTGAAATTTTGTCTTCAAAATGTAGTCAAAATTAGGTCAAACAACAAGGGTCAGCTTTGCCTTGTAAAACTGAAATTTTTGGCTAGCAAACAGTTCCAAAAATTTAGCCTCCTGCCACACGTGTGAAGAAGAGAGAGGATGTCCTTAAGCTGTACGAGCCAATCAAGAGAGGAGAGAGAGATGTGTGTGATGAGTGATGTCAAAATGAGGAGATAGGTCACTCCTATTTATACAATTCGTTCTGGGTGCGAAGACACATCTCTTGGGCTTTATTTGAATGAGGCTGACCTTGACAATTTGTGCATGAGAGAGAATAAATTCAAAATTCCATTTCTGATTATCAGAATGAGATGATATTTATATCAAAACTGGACCTCTCAAAAAGAGGAATCCAATACAATAATCATCTCCATCATATGAGTTTTCCTAAGGTATAATTTTTCCCTAGTTTCCAATTTTAACACTCCCTCTCAACTAGGGAGAATTCCACCTACCAATCCATTTGTCATCATCATGCCATCCTGTCATGATGTCCAATCTCTGTCATCACTGCTCTTCTCTGTTGAACCATGAAATGATAATGAAGAAGAATTGATCAAGAGTGAGTCATAATATCATACCACTCTCCACTGACAAAAGTTAGTCCTTGATCCCAGATCAATTTGTTGAATACCATGCATCCTAGTCATAGGGAGTATGTCAGTACACAATGTGTCCATTGGTAGTGTTATGGTCCCTAACCATATTTTCCCAAATAATTGACTAGATGAGAGGTACTTCCCATGAGTCCTAGAATCCATGGATAGGATGTGCGCTAGGGCATCGGCAAGAGAAGGTGAACCACTCATCCTGCTCATATGCCATAGGAGAAGGTGAACCACTCATCCTATGCATATGTCAATCGTAGGGGAAGGTGAACCACTCACCCTACATACATGTGTCCTCAAGGGTAGGGGAAGGTGAACCACTCACCCTACACACATTTCAACCATCATGGGTTATCATAGGGGAAGGTGAACCACTCACCCTATATCTAGCACACCACTAGGGGAAGGTGAACCACTCACCCTATGGTTGCTCATAGCTCCAAGAATTACCCCAAGCCCCGAGGAAATCCCAGAGCTCAGTGTCCAACTCATATAGGACCCTCATAGGAGGGTCGTTTCATGACTCTAACTCTCTCTCTCTGAAGGTTAATAATTTGACCCTCCCTAAAGGCTTTGTCAGAATGTATGCAACCTGCTCATCCATCCTAATGTGTTGAAGCCTTATTGCTCCCCGTTGTACCATATATTGGATAAAGTGGTACCTTATATCAATTTAGTTGGAGCGATCGTGGAACATAGGATTATGTGATAGGTGAATCCCACTCTGGTTGTCGCAGAAGATCACGGTGGTATCTAGCACATGCTCAAATAACTCATTGAATATCTTCCTCAACCAAACAGCTTCACAACAAGTCATACTTGCATCAATGTATTTGGCCTCAGCGATGCTTAAAGCAACCGATTTCTGCTTCCAACTCATCCAAGATATTGAAGCAGCCCCAAAGAGAAGGAACACCCATACGTGCTCTTACATCCACCACACTACCATCCAAGTCAACATTTGAATATCCATGAAGCCTCAAATTCCTAACAGTATATCTCAGTTCATAGTGGATTGTGCCCCTAAGATATCTCAAGAGATTCTTAGTAGCAATCCAATGAATGTGATGAGGCTCAACAATAAATTGACTCAACGTGTTCACAATGAAGCATATGTCAGGACGGGAGTTGACTAAGAACATCAAGGCCCCCACAAGTTGACGATACTTGGAAGGGTTTGCTAATTTGGGCCCAGCATCACTTCCACTTAACTTCTTGAAGTTGAGTTCCATCAGAGTAGATATGGATTTGCAATCCACCATCCCACATCTCTCAAGTAGCTTCACAATGTATTTTCCTTGAGAAAGGAAAATCTCACCTGGATTTTGTAAGACCTCCAACCTCAGGAAATTGTGCATCAGTGCTAGGTGTTTCATCTTGAATTCAAAAGCCAACTCCCTCTTGCATTGATGAATGAGAGGGTCATCACCTGTCAAAAAGAGACCATCCACATAAAGGACCAGAATGAGAGGCTTTTCCTTTTCAACCTTGAAGTATAGGTTCAGATCAACATCACTCCTTGTAAGTCCCAACTTCATAAGATAGCTATCAATCCTCTCATACCGAGCCCTATGGGCTTGCTTCAATCCATAGAGGGCTTTTCTAAACCTGCATACATGTGTCTTTTGGTCTTGAACTTCGAACCCCTTGGTTTGTTCTACATAGAATTCCTCCTTAAGAGAGCCAAGCAAGGAAGCATTTTTGACATACATTTGGTGAAGGCTCCATCCTTACAAGGTAGCAAGGGCTATGATTGAACGGATGGTGGTATATCGAGAAACCGGTGAAAATATCTCATTATAGTCTACTCCTTTTTTAGATAAGCCTTGAGCAACAAATCTGGTCTTGAACTTTTCAACACTCCCATCAGCTCCATGTTTGATCTTGTAGAGCCATTTTGAAGTGACCATTGACTTGTCCTTGGGTCTAGGAACCACATCCCAGACATTACTCTTCATGATCGAATCATACTCATCATTCATCACATCCTTCCAAACTTGGTGTTTCACGACTTCTTCGAATGTACAAGGCTCAGATTGTACAATGGTACTCATGGAAGCTAAGTACCCTTGGTACTTTTTCGGCTTCTTGCTTTCATGAAATGTCCCCCTCGGTGCAATATGTTTCTCATCATATTCAAGAGTATCTTTGAGCCATAAGGGTATTTTTCTTGAAGTAGTGGTCTCACTAGGAGGTGGATCAATGGGATCCGTCGGACCTTTAACATCAGACATCAGATCATCAGTCAAAGGCTCATCCTGCTTTTCTGCATCATCATCATTATTGTCTTTCCTAGGGATAGGAATATCTCAGACTTTCCTAAGGGTAGAATCTTCATCGAAAGTGACATCATGACTTATCTCCACTTCCCTTTGACCAGGTACATAGATTCTATATGCGTTTGAAGTTTTATTGTAGCCCGCAAATGTTCCTTTCTTCTTAGATGCATCTAGTTTGTTTCTTTTCTCTTTCGGTACATGAAAATATACGGGACAACAAAAAGTTATAAAATGAGAAACATCAGGTTTCTTACCGGTGAAAACTTCTTTAGGTTTCTTGAAGTCCAATGCTTGATGTGATCATCTATTTTGAACATACATAGCGGTGTTGGTAGCTTCTTCCCATAAGAACTTCAGTAGACCTTGGTCATGAAGCATGGCATGTGTGGCTTCTATGATAGTTCGATTATCCTTTTAGAAACACCATTTTGTTCAGGAGTATATGCAGTAGTGGTCTCCCGCTTAATGCCAGATTCTATACAATAGTCATTGAATTCATTTGACTCATATTCGGTCCCTTTATCAGTCCTCAATATTTTGATCTTCTTCCTTGTTTTATTCTCGACCAAGGCTTTGAAATAGCATAACCATTTGAACACTTCGTCCTTCTTCTTTAAGAAATAGATCAATGTTTTGCAAGAAAAGTCATGTACAAAAATAACATAGCACAAATATCCACCCAAAGATGTCACGGGAAACATACCTGATAGATCAAAATGAATCAATTGAAGAATATCAATAGTTTGAGTTTCACTTGAGGGGAATGGTCCCCTTGTATGTTTTCCAACTTCACAACCCTGACAAATAACTTCATGATCTAAGTTAAATTCGGGCATACCTGTGACCATCTTCCTTACATCAGGTAAGGCTTTGAAATGAAGGTGAGAAAATCTCTAGTGCCATAATTCAGATTGAAGAGAAGTATCACAAGTCATTGTTCCCAACAGACTTCCTCCAACCTGATGGATACCTTCAACCCTGAATCTGAGAGTGAATGCCTCTATTCGGCTCCTTTTCCAAACACGCACATTCCCATCAATAAATTTCACCTTGAAACCTTTATCTTCCATCATAGAAATAGAGACCAGATTCTTTTTCATATCAGGTACATATAACACTTCTTGTAAATGAAGAGTTTGACCTTGATTTAAGTGAAAAGTAATAGTCCCAATTCCTTTTACAGGATGAGTGGCATTATCCCCGAGTATAATCTCCATATCTGTCTTCTTTTCAATCAAGTTTAAGAGAGCCTCTTTGTACCTAGTGAAGTGCCTTGAAGCATCGCTATCAATAAACCAATGATCTAATATATCTAGAGGAGAGGCAGTGGTGAGGGCATAAATAAGATAAAATTATATTTGCTTTTCACCAACATTAACTTCTTCATACCTAGATTTTCTTGACTTCTTGGGAGGATGACCATTTCCATTTCGAGCAGTAGGAGCATTCCTCTTTCCTTTGTTATTGAACCTGTTGTTCCTTTAATTTCCATTTCGCTTGAAGTTGTTATTATGGTTGTCATCATCTCTTGGAGTATCCTTCTTGTGAGGACACTCTCTAGTGAAGTGGCTAAACCTGTTACAATTGAAGCATCTTCCTTTTCTTCCTTCTTTGAATCCCGGCTTGAACCCTTGACCTTGTCTTCTTGGACCAGCATTGTTCTTCCTCTTAGCATGAGCGGATAATATGGTAGGATTGTTTCCATCAGAGGGCTTGTCTCTTTCCATCATCCTTATTTCTTCTTGAGTGCATCTAGCCAATAATTCATCAAATCCCAAAATCTTGTCATTGTTGAGGATGGTAGTATTGAACACATCGCATTCTCTTGTAAGGCCTCTAAGTGAAATAAGAGTGAGCTCCCTATAACCAATGACTTCTTCAATAGATAGAATATCATTCTTGATCTTGGTAATCCTCATGAAGTAGGATTGAATGGATTCTCCTCTATCAATCTTGATGTCTTTCAACTTGTTCTTGAGAAAAAGACCTTGATTTTCATTATTTACTTTGACCATCCCAACCATCTTGGCATACATCTCCTTAGATGTTTCCAAATCAGAAATATAGGCAACCAAAGGCTTGTGAATAGAATCAACAATAATTTTCTTAGCTTTAACTTCACCTTTATTATACTTTGCTTGTGCAGTTGCGGATGCGTTTGAAGGAGGCTCCACTACTCTTCCTTTAACATAGTCCATGGCATCATTTTCTTCCAAAGTCAAATATAGAGACATCTTCCATGCATGATAGTCAGGTTTGTCCTTAAGCTTGTCCTTAGATTTGAAGATGTAGTCCTCATTTGGACTAGTTCCAAGTTCTTTTCCAACAACTTCCCTATGTGATTGTTTTTCCTCACTCTTAATTTGGCTTTATCTTCACCTGAGCTCTAATACCATGTTAATTTTAGATAACAATGGTACGTTCCATTCTTTAGCACAATTTACTTCAATGTTCCTTTTCAGCCCAATGACATTTTCCAATTATTTCCAGTAGCAATCACATTAACTTAAACACATTGATAGTAAATGCAGATAGAACATAAAAACATATGTAGAAGACAAGAGGACACAAGATTTGGTGGATGCCAGGGAAAAACCCCAATGTCAGGAAACCCCTTTGATCAAATCTTCTTATTATTATTGAATAGTTTAGCAGAGAGAGAGAGTACAAATATCAAATTTACTTTCCCAAAACAACCCTGTCAAAATCAACAGTCAACTGCAACCATAATAAAAAATTCAACACTGGTCAAAGCAACACCAAAATGTCCTCCAAGCAATTTGTTCAACAACAGTCCAATTTAGCCTTCCAAGAGAGTCAAAGTCAGCCCAAAATAGATTGGTCAAATGTAGTCAAAGGAGAGAGAAACACTGTTGTAATTTATGCAATCAAATCTGAAGTCAACCTTGGTCAAAGTATCCCAAACTCAATTTCTGCCCCAATAAATGCAACCTCCAAAGATCGAAACTTTGCCTTCAAAATGCATTCAAAATTCAGTCAAACAATAAGGGTCAACACTACCCTGTAACCCTAAAACTTTTGGCCAGCAAACAGTCCCAAAAATTCGACCTCCTGCCACATGTGTAAAGAAGAGAGAGGATGTCCTTAAGTTGCACGAACCGATCAAGAGACGAGAGAGATATGTGTGTGATGAGTGATGTCCAAATGAGGAGAGAGGTCACTCCTATTTATATAATATGTTAAGGGTGTGGAGACACATCTCTTGGGCTTTATTTGACTGAGATCGACCTTGATAATTTGTGCATGAGAGAGAATAAATTCAAAATTCCAGTTCTTCTTTTCAGAATAAGATGATATTTATATCTAAATTGGACCTCTCGAAAATAGGAATCCAATTCAATAATTGTCTCCATCATATGAGCTATCCTAAGGTGGAATTTTGCCCTAGTTTCCAATTTTAACACAATCCCTCCAATCCTCGAAACAAAAGATAAGTACTCTATACCTCTCTCTTCCTTGATTATTATTTCCTTAATATTAGAGAGCCTCTTGTCTTTATTTATTTTGCGGGGTTATAATCATTCTTCCTCCTAGTTTAGAGGGAGAAGGCAAGCTAGCAATTTTGAAGGATGTTATGATGGAGGATTTTTTATTGAAGATAAGTTAGTGAGATCAAGTATGGGGTAGATGGAACCATAGAGACATATAAAGAAAGATTCATGAGGATTCTTCTAGAAAGCGGGACAAGACTGTGAGGATTCGTTTGTTGCAGTTGTCAGGTACACTTCTATTAGAATTATTATTTTTGTCGCTTCTATTATGGGTTGTAAATTACATCATATGGATGTAAATACTACTTTCCTCAATGGATTAATTGATGTAGAAGTGTACATAGATCTACCTTAGGGCTTTGAGGTACATGAGAGGGAATCCCATGTCTCAAGATTGAAGAAATCTTTGTATGATCCTTAAGCATGATATTCTTGGATTGATGGATATTTGATGAGTCTTGGTTGATCTTGTTATTATATGACTTGTTTCTAATAGGGAAGAAGGACTCATGATACAGAGGGAGCAACATTGGCAGGAGGATTTTCTTCCATGATGGAGGGAGCAGTCAAGCCCTGCTTCAGTGACAAAGGAAGTTGACCTCTAAGTTTGAGATAAATAATCTAGATTTGATACATTACTTCTTAGAAATAGAAGTATGGGAGAAGTAAAGTGAGATCTCTCTTAGGCAAAGGAAGTATATTGATACGATTCTTTAGAAATTTGGGATGATGGAAGTAATTCCATGGCCATTACCATGGTTACCAATATGAAGAAACTGAGTGGCAGAGCAAGCAACTAGGAATTCCACAACATTATCCGTTTTAGTGTCGGAGGGAGAGCCCAGTCAGAGTGACCTAAAAGTAGTTGTGGCACAACATGTGTCAAATACCAACATGGTGTTGTTGGATATGGATTGCCATATGTCTCAAAGGATGAAGTACAATTGTAGGGATATACCATTTCATATTTGGAAGAAAGTGTAAAATACAAGAAAAGCACATCAGGATGATTATTTAAGTAAGAAGTTGACTACACACTAAAGTAGAGTATATTACAGCTTGTTTTGAAAGTTAGGAAGCAATGTGGCTTCAAAAGTTATCCACAAAATTGTTTGATCAAATATTGGAGATGGCTGTGATGAAAGGTCGAAGCACATTGAGATCAAGTATCAGGACATGGTATAGACAAAAGCGGTGAGGCTCCAATGTATTTCTACATATGAGCAGGTTGTCGACATTCTCTAAAATCCTTTATCCCAGTATGAAGTTTGTATACTTCAAGGACAAGATTGGAGTGGTTGAGAATGCTTCCTTGAGTTAAAGGGAGTGAGTGTTGATGGTGTACCATAAAGGGATGGAAATTCTCCCTAGGTCATGGGTAATGACTGGGAGCCATGTAATATGGCTAGGGATAGTGGCCCAGTGAGCATCAATACCTATAGTGCTCCCCCGATCAAGGGTTACCTGACCATATTGCAAAGGG
Organism: Pinus taeda; assembly: GCA_000404065.3. NCBI lineage: Eukaryota > Viridiplantae > Streptophyta > Pinopsida > Pinales > Pinaceae > Pinus > Pinus taeda. The sequence continues at coordinate 254,899 of APFE030350157.1, forward strand.
TTACTTCGTTAGTGGGTTTAGTGAGTGCCTCATAGCATTGTGAAAGTAATTTTACCATTAAATAGAATGTGACAACATGCGGGAATAGTAAATGGACCTAGGGTTTCACCTTTGTCAGGGGGTACCTGACACAGTTCCAAGTTATGACTTGGTGGGTTATTGAAACAAGGACTAGTCTTGTGTCAAGGGGTACCTAACAAGCCAATGGGAATTGACTTGTGGGTGACTATATTCCTTTGCATGATGATGATGTGAGATGTTTTCCAGATGTAGTGGATGGATACATCAACATAGCTAGCTCATTCAACCTTTTCTTGGGATGGAAAAATCTTTCAAAAAGAAATACATCTAAAGAAGTCAAAGTGAATACCTCCCTAGCTAAGAGGGAGTGTTGAATTTTGGTAGTTACAGTCGGTATTCATTCATTGTATAAGCCCAAAAAATTAAAAGCGAATAAAAATATAAATTTGATTTTAAGTCAGCTCCAAATAAAAGAGGTAAAATGTTAAACTTGAATTTCAAATTTTGCCTCCAAAAAATCAAGTCGGCCCTCCAAGAAGTTCAAGTCGACTAGCCCTAAATACACACCTATTTGGGCTCAAACATCCACTATATGTTGCCACTCCTCGTCCTCCATTGGAAACAATTCAGATCATCTCTTCCATGGTTTTGTTCATATGTGTTAAGGAAAGGAGAAGTATTTTGAAGTTTGACTCACTTTGACCAACTACCACCAAGTTCTTCTGAAGTAGATTTGACCAAATTTCCTGAGCTATTCACTGAGATTTTCTAAGTATAATATCTAAGTAGTTGTGGACAGGACGAAATTCTCCTCCAACAGTAAAGGGGATCTCCCTAGTGTAGGATCCCAATTAGACCTTGCACCGTTTTATTTAGGATCTCGTCCAGTATGTAGGCCCGGCTACAGCTCAGATGAGTTGAGATTTCTTCGGACAAGGGTGGGATGAGGGCTCAATTGAATGCATGAACTTCAATAAATACAAGGAAATAAATGAAAAAAGTTTTATAACATGCATACCATGAATAGAAAGATTATAAACAACATAAGCCTTACATAAAGTAACTGTCAGTAGACTTCAGATAAGACTCATGTCCATAAAAAGAAAGTTCTTAACAACCGTAAAGAAACTCATAGTAATCAAGCTTCTATAAGCGTGAGTAAGCACACAATCAACATTAAGATTACGCCAATATAACGAAACAATTCACCAATACAAGAATAGAGTTAGCAAATCATATACCATCCACGCGTAGCACAACAAAGTTTGTAGCACGAGACAACACATGAACATATTATGTATCAAAGAACTCTCAAGAACATTCGATCCATCAAGTGAAGAATACTCATGGCACCACGACATAAAAATATTTGTGTAATCTAATAGTGGAAAATAACAATTACTCCTTCCATATATCAAAAGATCATAAATTCATTTAAAACAATATCACCCCGAAATAATTCCTCAGTTAAAAATCTTGTACAATGTGTCATGAGGGTGTATTTATAAAATGAGGGTGGCTCTTGACCTACCCCTAACCCTTGAGCTTCCTCATGACTTTTTAAACTACCTGGTGACTCTTAGACTTCCTTATGACTCTTTACATTCCAAAAATGTACTATACTATATAAATGCCAAAATTGCAAAATAAGATGATAATCTAAGCTATCAATTTAACAATAGAAAGTTCGGGAATGTCCAAGTGGAGATTCTCCATTAGGTATGTGCACCATAGCTTGTATTCGGTTGTAATGGGGGTGATATTCGGTTTTTCTTCATCATGTTTGTGTAGACATTAGAGGGAATCCGGTATGAGAGTGGTCCTTTTGGCATTCACCTGATTCCCCAGGGTTACCAGTTTGGTGTACATTCTCACTAGTTCTACCACATAGTGTGTGACATTCTCCTTTGTAACATGCAGATCTTCTGCAAGGGTTGCATGTCTATATGTATCGACGAATGCCTGAACTTCCCGCAAGATATCTTCCTACTTTCTCACATGCCTGACTTCCCTGATGGACGAAACTCCATGAATTTCGATCATAGACTCTAGACCACTGAAAAGGTGTCTATATGAAGCCAATACCCTATCCACATCTTTGGCTAATTTTTCCTTTGACTGGATCTTGATGCGTCGCTGGACCTTGGCATTCTGCATGGAGATCCAATCCTTCTTTGGGACTACCGCCAGTGCTCTTGGGTACTTTACGGGCTATTCATGCATACTACCTAGGGTGACAATGGTTTCCTTTAGCATAGCATCCCTCTCTTTTGTGTTATCATGTGTAGCCAAGATCAGGGCCACTATGTGATGTAGCTTTGAAATCTCTTCATAGACCATCTCCATGGCTTCCCCGAGCATCTCTGCCTCTCCCTTGATTTCTACTTGGAATTTCATTATGTTGGTGTGAATTAAATAGAGGGTCGCATTATCTTCTTATGCTCTCTTTCTCTCCTAATGTGCTCTAGTGGCCTTTTGCTCCGATGCATAAAGCCTATTTTGGAGCTCTGTGATTTGTTTGCTCATCCGAGCCACATTATGTTCCGTCATAGTCACAAAAATCATCCAGTTGAGGTGATCATCTCAAGATTCACCGTGATGTCAGGCACAATCTGCTTGGTTGTGGTGACCGATAAGGGTTTTGTCGAGTTTCTAGCTTAACCCTTTTTTCTCTCCTACATGATCTTGAGGCTAACTTGGTCGAAGGTGAGCATAGTGAGGTCCAGGAATTCCTCTTCTCGCTCCTCTAGGAAGCCTCAAATGTCTTACTAGTTTCTCCATGTTTAATATTTCTTCTTTCCTCTTCTTTAATCCTCCTTTGTTCTTCCTCCAACCACCTAATCTCTTGTTCTATTAGCACCTGTTGCTTCTTGAGCTCTTCGGCCTGCTTAAGTTTTTCTTCTTGCCCCTTTAGCTCTCGTTCTTGTTTCCTCTTCTCTTCCTCTTCCCTGGCTATCTTCGCTTCTTGTTATCTTTTCTTTTTTTCCTCTTCCTTGGCCATTTGTTCTTCTTGCTGCTTTTCTTCTAGTTGTTTCTTCCTTTCTTCCTCTTCTTGTTGCCTCTTCTTTCGAGCTGGCCCTGGTCACTTGACTCTTGTGTTTTATTGAGCTCCTCCTCCATTTTTCTCTTGAGATCTTGTTTCTTCTTTGCCAGGGCAATGTTCCTTTGTTCCAATGTTTCGTTATCATCCCCCTTTTCTAGGTCACTTAGAACATCTTCGACCTCTTTCTCCTTTTGCTTCTTGGGTTTCCCTGTGGCCTTTTGTTTCTCTTGTTGCTTCTTCTTCAAGGTGGAGGACCTCTCTTGAAGACTAAAATTCTCCTGGGAGTGTTCAAGGAGCTCATTGTCTCTTGTCTGTTTCTCATTGGGCCGAGTTCCCTAGTGGCGTTACACCAATTCTTGACCCTATCTTCATGATCCTGTTTGACATGCAAATATGACCAGTTAAAATTAGCTCTCCTGCAGTGGCCAGCCACAACTTTCTCAAGGTCATATGTATGACAGATGAGGGTTACAAAGTGATTACCCTTTAAAGCTTTGGCCTCCGCCTCTACTTGCTTGAAGTTCTCAACTACATATGCTCCGATGACGAGCGGGAAAGCCGGTCATGGTTTCTTCTTACCTTTTCTTAGTACCTTCGAGAAACCTTGCATCATCTAGTAGCATACTTCTCGTAGGAATACTTTATCTGTGGTGAACCTAGGCAGAGCTTAAGGGGCCTTATTGGAACCGAAAAATCTAATGAACGTACCTTCCTGGATGGGGAACCAATGTGCCACCTTTACAATGGTTTCCATGGCCCTCTTCGACATGCAAGGCGACTCCTCTCTGAATAGTCACTGGTATAGTGGGGCAATAAAATAATTAGAAATGACATCAATCATACCCTTATAGGCGGTGTCCGAGAAGATCTTATAGTGGTGGTGCACGGGGCTGGCTGTGAACATGTCCGAATTATACCTCCAGCTGTCGAACTAGCATCTTTCACACACAACACCTTGGAGGTATGAGGACATGTAGAATTCTGGTGGCTACTCTACCTCTGGCTGCTTTGCTACAATGATGGTTGTCCTTATCGCCGACACAAGAATGCTCGCCTAGTTGAAGATTGTTCCACGGGTGGCGACGACATACATGAGAAGGACCCAGGTATCATGGAATACATCACAATCTGCTTTGCCATACAAGCAGCACTTCAGGGTGACGATCAATTGATAAACCTTTCTCAGCCCATCTATCCTGTACACCTAGTCTATCCTGACTCAGAATTTAGATGGGTCTTGCCACCATTCCCTCAACATGTCTTTGGTAGGCATCATGAAGCTGGAGAGCCACTAGGTGTTGAAAGTTTCTTGCTTCTTAGGGAGTCTATAGTAAGTGGCAATTTCTGTAGAAGAGGTTGTTGCTAAAGGTGTGCCGGTATGGTCCCTCATTGTCCATGAATTTGTATTTATGCTTTGCAGGATCTAATTGATGGTTTCAGCACATAGACAAACTGGAGGGTGTGACGCTATTTTTTGGAGCTTGGACCTCTTAATGTTCAGGTACACTCGGAAGTATTCTTGGGTTTTTGGTATGTTCATCTTGGCGAACTCTTCATAAATGTTGTACGAGAAGAGCGTCGTGCTCTTATTTATATTGCAGGTCGTGTCTTCATAGATAGGTGGATCCTCATACTGATAGATTTCCTGTGAACTGCTGCCCGAGCTTTTACAGGAAGCCTTTATAGTCGGGGGTTCCATCTCCTCTTTGAAAGAGGAGATGGAGATGTAGTCGAAACCCACATCACTTGGCATGTTGAACAAACAATCCCACGATGAGAGTGACAACATGAAAATAAAAGAGAGTGCTTCAAAACAAAATTAGTTTCAGAGGCCTTGAGGAGGTTTTTGAGCTGGTCGCAAGTGAAAGAGGTCGCAGTGGTCACATGGAGAGGAGTGCGACCTAGCGACTAGGTAAGATGAGCAAATTTGTGGGGTCAAGCTATTCACAAGGTCACACCAGTAGCGAGGTCACTCAAGTCGCAAGGTCACGCCAGTCGCGAGGTCGCACAAGTCACAAGATTTTAGCTATCGTATCTTTTGGCCACGCAACCTGTGCGTTGGGAAAGCTTAAAGGAAGACTAAGATTTTAGAGGGTCCTATGGAACTCTTCAGGGCCAAATGGTTAGGCACATGGGAAAAAAAGGGGTGGCTAAGGGCGAGAAATAAATGTGAGGAAACACAATGGGGATCATGAGGCCAAAAGACATTGATTTGAGATTCATGGTGCAAACTGGATCGAAATGAGGATAAAAAATCCCAAGGTTGGAATTTGCAAGGTCGGGGTGGAGGAGGGCGACACCTGGATGAAAAAAATCATTACTGGGGAAGAGGAAAGGTCGCCTACCTAGAGAAAAATTCACATGCACCCTGGTCGCAAAGCTTCCTTATCTCTTGTGCGACCCAAGAACTGTTACCAAATGAGCTTGGGCGATGAGCTATAAATAGTTATGATCGCACATGCGAGGGGTCGTATAGGTCGCAAGTCTTAGATCGGGAAAGAGTGCGACCTATGCGACCCCAAGGTCACTAGGTCACATGTCTGTAGTGATTGGGCTTTGCAACCTATGCGACCTTGCGACCCATGGGTCGCGCAAGTCGTGATTTTACCATTCTGACTTATGCGACCTATGCGAATTGGGTTGGCTAGGTCACATGGGTCACACTAGTCACAAGCAAAGGAAAGGTTGCATCATGCAGCTGCAACTGGATGGCTTGGACCAAATTATGAACTTATCTTGACTTGGAAAAGGCCTTGGGTTCTTACGAGACTTTTCTAGCCTCTCGAGCTCTTAAACGGAATTTAATGATGAGGGAAACTCTTGAAGAGGTAAAAGGGGCTCCTAAATTTTGAAGAGATTGAAATTTTGGAGGGGTTGTTGCAGCAACTACAATAGTAGTTGATCGAGATTTTGTGGGAAGTTGATCATGGATTTGACTGATTCTCCTTGACCTGCGTTATCCGCATTTTGGGCACAGTTTTGACAACAAGATGACCTAATTACAGGAGGAATAAATTTGATACGTTTGACCAAAGCTTGACCAAGTTACAAAAGGATGAGAAGGTGGTTTGTTTGACCAGGTTTGAATTATTGAAGTTTGTGGTCTCGTTTGACCTAGTTTCATTGGAAAAATAAAATTGTATCTCTTGTTGGATTGGACAATTTATTTGAGAAAAGGTTGTTGGTTTTTTCCCTAATTAGGGTTTTCCCAGGGTAAAAATTTGTGTCTCTTGTGTTTGGATGTCTCTTCAAGATCCTACTGTCATTATTGTTTTTTCTGTTGAGATTTTCTATGCATAATTTCTTAATGATGAATGTGACACAAGAAGATTTAATTAAGAAAATTTTGGAAGTAATTATTAGATTAGAAGATCATGAAAAATCAACAGGAAGTATACAAAAGGATAGGAGGAATGTATGTGTGTATATATATACACAGACACACATACACACACACACACACACAAAATGAATATATACAAAAAATGCTAAAGCATTTAAGAAGGGGAAGGATAACAAGAATGTAAAATGATTAAGGGAAAAAAACATGATAGATGTTAAATTTGCATTAAACCTAACACTGGAAAATTATTAACCTAGAAGAATTTATATCTACTAAATAACTTACACAACTAGGTTTTTAATATTCAACGAAAGAAAAAATAAAATAACCAATATCATAAAATGACACATAGATTTTGTCCAACAAATCTTTTCATTAATAATCCAAACTTACTTGGGCTCCTACTCTAGGATAATGGCTCAAGTGAGAAAATACATAATACAAAATAAACATGGATCTAATACAACATATCTACCCTAGATCAATGCTTGATGTTGTTTGCAGATCTAGATCTCCAACCTCCCTACACTCCCTTGGACCCATCACACTGCTCACTGAGATAACTCTATTAATCTTATGCTAGTGTAGTGTGTACTCCCCTTCTCCATAACCTTGTTTTTATAAATTTACATTGAGCTAAATCCCTAACCATATTCTCTAAAGTGATTGACAACCAAGATTAGATATCACTTTACTTGAGATCAACAATTGGGATCAAAACATTTTTACTAAAGTAATTTACTTTACTTTTCCAAGTTTCTTTAACTCAATAAGAAAACATAATAATATGTGTTTTTTCCTAAGTTAGAATAATTTAGGTTAAGTTACATTAGTAATATTTCTCACAGAAGAACAAGTACCTAAGGAGACTATGGGCAACTTTTGCATACCTAGTCAGAAGGCTTGCTTAGAAGTACCTACCTAAGATACAAACATCAAAAATAGGAGGGTATCTTATGTGATCCAGGTGGATGTTGGTGGCCACCCACCTATACCACTTGGACCCCCACAACTCTCTCTTTCAGTTTTTCAGTTTCCTTAATTGTAGCACAGTTTACTATTTTTAGCAGTTTTTCAGGTCCTGAACTTCAGGAGCCGTTTTGAGGCCCTAAACGACGTTTTTTGGGGAACATGGGAGAAACATGGGTCCATGGCCTAATTTTGCTCATCCCAAAGTTGTAGTCCTCAGATAGATATTTCTAACGAGGTATTGTGTGTGTCAAACAGAGATCGTATGCCGAAGTTACGACCCCGAGAAGTTGATGAACCAATTTACCCAAAACATGGCCCATAGTTTGGTGCATCATCTCCTAAGGTTAGGTTTTTGGATGGTTAGGGTTTTCCATTGTTTCTCAACAATGAATAGGCCTGAAAGCCTCATTGTAAGACAGTTCAAAGGCATGTAGCGACCACATCTACCATCGCCCTAGCTGGTTTGTTTCCATTTCTGTTTGTAAGCATATTTCAGTATTTTAAATTAATGAAATGAAATATTATTTCTGCTGCATCTCTGTATTTATGGTTATTTCTGTAATTTGTTGCATTCTTGTTTAAATCTGGATCAGTGATATCAGAGCGGTCTGCTCTTTCTCTGTTTTTCTTTGCATGTCCCCAACGAGGTCGGGATATAAGGAGTTAGGGCTTGAACTGGTCGAACCTTTGCAAGACTAGCCTCGCAAATCCCGACAGCCTCCCATGGTGGATGAAAAGAAAGACGAGGGGGCAGGAGATCCTATCAAAATCTTGCTCAAAGAGGCCCTCAAGCGACAAAGGAACGTGATGATGGACAACTTTGCCCAAATCCTTCAGCGGCTACCTAGGGGTGACACATCTACTTCCAACAGCTACTCTGGAAGCGCCACACCCTTCAAGGTACAAGTTAACTTTGAAATCCCCATATTCGAGGGTTAGATAGATGCAAATGTTGTAGATAAATGCTTAAATTTGCTAGAAGGTTATTTTTCTGTTCATGATTTTTCCAACCGGGAAAAGATTACTTTAACTCTTCTCAAAGCAACCCCCCACGTCAAGGATTGGTGGAAAACCTACTGCGAGCAGAAGGATGAAAGTAAGAACTCACTGTTTTCAGCCGCACCCACTTGGAATTCGTTCCGGGATGCCATTAAGGAGTAGTACTACCCTATCAAAAGCTATGAGCATAAATACATAAAGTGGACCACACTGCGGTAGGGAAGGGACCAAGACGTGCCAGAGTTCACCAATATTTTTCATACCCTTCGCACAAAGTTGGATATCAAGGATTCTGAGCTGCATTTGGTACTCAAATACCGCAGTTGCCTACACAGGTACATCCAGGATGAGATGGAGTTCCTAAACATCTCCTCGCTTGGCATGGCATATCGATATGCTTTGAAGATTGAGCAGAAGTTTAAACAAAAGAAGCGAGACTTTGGATCAGTGAATCCGAAGAACAAAGGACAAATCCAAGGCGGGGTTACCCAAGACAACCCGTCGAAGGCACAAGAAAAGAACAACACTATGAAGTCAAAGAAGGACACAGGAAAGTGGTGTGGGTTCCATAAGAGACCCACTCATAACACGAGTGTCGGACCAAGCAGTTGTTGGTGGCCGAGTTGAAGGCTTCATAATCAAATGCATGTTCTGACCCTGAGTCAGAACTAGACAACGAGAATGACAAAGGGAATCAAATCATTGATGTGGAGCCCAGTGCCACTATTGCCACCGCAAAGGTCCAAAAGAATGAGCCCGAAGATCCAGAGGAGGGGGAGCATCTTTTCCACTCATAGATGTGGGTGAAGGGTTCGCCGCTGCAATTCATTATTAACAGTGGGAGCCAAAAGAACCTCATTTCAACAGAGGTCATGAAGCAGCTGGCACTACCAACCACACCACACCTGCAACCATACAACATCGGGTGGCTTCACCAAGGACAAGATATCCAAGTCCGCCAGCAATGTCGCCTTCCCTACAGTATCAAGCCCTTCAGAGATGAGGTATTGTGTGATATTGCAATGCTTGATATTTGTGATGTATTATCAGGCCAACCATACTTGTGTAAGAAATATGTTGTGTATGTGTAAAGGCCTCACGCTGTTATTATTTCTTTATGTAATACATTATACAGGATACCATAGGTAGCCCCACCTACCGCCACTTCTTTGATCTCTGCTAAGAAAGGCAGTAAGATCATCTCCCAGACTAGGAAATTTATTTTCTATCTGGTTCGCTCTCAAAGTAAGGGGAAGATCGTAGCCACATCCATGGTCCCTGGGAAGGGTTCCTCCATGCAGCAGAAGCAGGTGGATACGGTCATGAAAGAAGACAGGGACATCTTCTCCTCATCCACAGGGGTACCATTGTACCATTGTACTATGAGGTCAAGCATCCATCCGATCTGACTTTCAGAACACCTCTACCCGATGAGCTGATCTATCGCCACTCCATTCTGGAAAATTCCAACTACAAGCAGTGACTTGATCAGCATCAGGTACCACACAAGTTTCAAGTGGGTGACAACGTCTAGTTGCATTTGTAGAAAGAACGCCTTACAAGAGCCCATCAAAAGCTTAGACCACTCTGATATGGTCCATACACCATTACCAAGCTTGTGGGAAACAATGCTTTGGAACACAACATTTCCCCATTCCTTCGCTTGCATTGAGTGTTCAATGTGGACCACCCTCGACCATGCTTCCCACCATTACTGGACACATCAGAGGTTGGAGAACAGCTCACTAGGGACCAAGTTCAGCAGAGGTTTCCTCATCTCATGGAGGAACTCAACGCAATGGGGACCATTGCTTCTTAAGGGGGGAGGAATGATCTAGGTGGATGTTGGTGGCCACCTACCTATCCCACTTGGACCCCCACAACTGTCTCTTTCAGTTTCCTTAATTGTAGCAAATTTTACTATTTTTAGCAGTTTTTCGGGTCCTGAACTTCCGGAGCTGTTTTGAGGCCCTAAACGATGTTTTTTTGGGAAAAATAGGAGCAACATGGGGCCATGGTTTGATGTATCTCATCCAAAAGTTGTAGTCCTCGGACAGATATTTCTAACGAGGTATTATGCACGTCAAATGGAGATCGTATGTCAAAGTTACGACCCTGGGAAGTTGATGTACCAATTTACCCAAAATGTGGCCCATAGTTTGGCACTTCATCTCCTAGGGTTAGGTTTCTGGATGGTTAGGGTTTTCCATTGTTTCTCAACAATAAATAGGCCTACAAGCCTCATTGTAAGATAGCTCAGAGGCATGTAGCGGCCACATCTCTTCTCAGAGATAAGCTACCATCATCCTAGCTGGTTTATTTTCGTTTCTATTTGTAAGCATATTTCAATATTTTACATTAATGAAATAAAGTATTATTTATGCTGCATCTCTGTATTTATGGTTATTTCTATAATTTGTTGCGTTCCTATTTAAATCCAGATCATTATGAAAGCTAAATAATCAACTAGGGAGGTGAGGATGAAAACAAAGGGAGGAAGCCATAAGAGTCAAGGAAAAAATAAGTTGTTTATAAAGTAGAGGGAAACATTAATAATCACTATGGTTATAAAGGATATTTATGATTGATTGTTAAGATTGGCTAAGTTTGTAGCTATTTGATTGAATAATGTTGTTGAGATTATTTTTAAATTCTATTACTTTCCCTACAATTCTTATAGAGTAATGTTGAATATTGGAAAAAAAAAATGGTTTAATTGAAGCAAACATGTTGTTTCATTTTACTAAATTTATTAAAATGTTTAATAACATCATCTTTAGTGGTGTAATTATCATTAAAATAAGAAAAAAAAATGTTTTCTTTAAACTTGGTCAATGTGGCTTGAGTTGTTTGGTTGATATATCATACCCCACAAGAGCATGGGATCTCATGAATTCTTTTGCAAAGGAGAGGGTCAAATCTATATTTTACATTATTGACTATGTTTAGGGTTTAAATATGGTTTTAATTTAAGATTTTGGCTATTTCATTGATAATCATTGAAATGAAGGGGAGGCAAGTTTGTTTAGGATGTGTTTGGGACTTACAGTTAAGATGAGAATTAGGATGGATAACTTTGTGGAACGCTTGATTGATTTGAGTTTTAGAGTATCCATTACCTTTGATGGATTTTTTAAAATTAGCTTTTTATCAATCTAAATGGTCTCTAATAAATGTACAAAGAAATTTTGCAACAAATGTGTTGATGACTTTTCCCTATTAGGAAACAAGCTTTTATTGGAGGTGATTTTAACATTCCTCATTTGTGGAGGTTGATTTTAATGGAGGTTTTGTAGAGGTGACGGGACTTTCTTTTTTAAGAAATTAAGCCTTGATGCATCCATTGGATATATGTTTGCATATGTGCTTAGTATAATGGAGCACCAACACTTATTGATCCCATGTGCACCAAAGAGAAAAAACACCAAAAATGGCATAGGTGCTCCACATTTGCCTTAGCATAATAGTGCTCAACTTGGTTTACATAATTTTTCTCCATGAAAAATGTACAACAAATGAGATAAAAAACCAAAAAATAACATTAATGCTCCACGTCATTCCTACCACATCGGTAATCCGCTTGGCGTTACAACATTGATGCTTCAAACTAGTCTTGGAACACCCATTGCTTGTCTTTAAATTAATTTATTACTTATGTACTTTGGAGGAAAATAACCCAAAACAAGACACATAAGCTCAAATTTGGTCTTTATGCATTTTTCTCCAAATTGGTCGAGGAACACTATAATACCATTATTAGTGCACCAAAGGCACAATAACCCCATTAGAAAAATTGATTCTTCCCTTTGGTCTAGGTGCTAGTGCACTAGCACTTCATTTTGGTTGTGCATCATTGATGCTCCTCTTTGGTCTCAAATAACTACCATTTTATTTTATTTTAGGTGCAATTTAATGCATCACACAACCCTCATTATCATGAACTTGTAGATTCATGCAATTTATCTACGATTTGTGGTGCTTCACTTTGGTGTTGGAGCATTGGTTCTCTATGTTATTATTGGAGCATCAAAGCTCCATTTTTGTATTAAACCATCTAATATCCACCCTATTTTTGCAATATTTGCTCCATTTTGATTTAGGTACTTTGCAGTGAACTAGATCACCCTATTTCTAAGTCTCTTTTAAGTTTATGAAATTTCTCAAAAATGCACAATCATGCGCCACTTTGATATTGGATCATTAATTCTCCACCTTGGTCTTGGTTTAGGGGAAATTTAGTGCATATGATACATCAAATTCCCAAGCTCTTGTAGATTCAAACATTTCTTTTTATGAGATGCATAATGCTTTGATTTGGTTTAGGTGCACCACTAAGCTACTTTGTTCTAGGTGCATCTTGCTTGACTTTGTTTATGTATCACCAATGCTCCTAGTACACTAATGCAATAGAAAAATATACCTTTCTTTAACTTATTACAAGATGTTGGAAGAAATGTGAGATGATGTTAAAACGTGGGAAAAGATATGGTTTGTTTTAATTCAACGCTTCACATGAAAGATCAATAATAGACATAAAGAGGAATTTTGGTTTATTATTTAAATTTTCTCCATCATGGATTTTATCTTATTTTTATTTATTTATTGGCAAGGTAGGAGGGTTTAATTTTTTTTTATTACATGGATATATTAAATGTATTACAAGTCTATTTTTGCATGTGACATGGGTTGTATATTTCTCTACTATTTTTCCACTCTTACTATAATTTGTATTGTATGTATTTGCTAATTTTTCTATTTTATATTATTTGTGTGGTCATTTGAGGGCTTTACATATGTTTTTTATGTTGTTAATCACCGATTATCTATAGGGTTGTATAGCAAAAGTCATAGTTAAAATGAAATGTGAGTTTGGGTAAGGAAGGGGTGTGTTTTGTGCAACATGGATGCAAGTACTAAGGGATTTTTGTTTTCTTGTATTACAAGTTCATGAGAATTTGTTGAGATGCAAATTTCTCATGAAATAAATGACTAAAAAATTATTATGAAATATTCATATTTTTCTAATAATAAAAGTAATGATTAATTATTAACTTGATATGCATTTTCATTATTCTCAACCAATGCTTATATCTATTTTGGAGCAGTGACACTTTATTTCATATTTGTTGAGAAAGGTAATGCTCCACTTTGGTCTTAAATCATCAATTCTCTACTTTTTCCTTACAAGACTAATGTTTCATATCCATCTCATAGTTTTATAATACACTACTTTTGTATTAATGGAAATTCTACCGCACCATTTCCATGTTAATGCTTCACATTTGTATTAGAAAATGAAAATAAAAAATCCATAAAAAAAAAAAAAACACTTATATCCATTATCTAGAAACCTATGTAAAATCTATGCAAATCTTCTAATAAACATCAAAAAAAATCTTCACTTATAATTGTAGAGGTTCTAGCATCCATAAGCATTTGAAAAATTTGTCCCATATATTTAAGTTAAAAAATTCTACTATAATCTCGTTTCCTTTTGGTGTTTTAAGCAGGGTGGCAATGATAATGGGCATGTAAATATTTTCCCATAGGATTTTTTATTATAAACTTGGTGGAATAGGGAACCACATATTCCTTTCACAACAAGGACATTGAGGAAAGGCATATTGTTATTGTGCTATATTTGATCCATTGTGATTTTTATATCACTATGCTCATCTAGAAAAGAAGAGTACATATAATGCTGAAATGGAATGACTAGTTTCTCCTTCTGTTGACAGTGTTGGACCTGCCAACATGTCAAGGGGATCTCCCCAGTAAGAAGTCCCAATTAGAACTCATATCGTTTGGTGTAGCAGTCCCAACAGTGGGTTGTAAGGTAATGTCTTAACCGCGATGTCACATAGAGGCAAGTAAGATAACTCTGTCAGTAGCAAAGGGTGTGACCACTACAGTGAGTCAAGGAAGGAGAATGATAGGTTCAAACACATGGGGGGGGGAGACAAGTGCGCCCCTTAGCAACCTGTAGCAGTACTTAGCTTGGAAGGCAACACATGAGAGAAGATGCATCACAAGCTGGAAAGAAGACCAATCGACAATCCAAAGTGATGGTTAAACCAACAGCACATCTGCAACAAGATTCATATAATCGCATACGAATCAATTCATACACAACTACGTAAGTTAAAAAACATATATTGCTAAGCAACCGGAGCAGTCCAACTACAATAAGAACATATGCATAAAAATGTGTTGGCTCTTATTATATAAAGAAGTGTAAGTCCCAATCATACAATACATCCATGTAAACCTACTAGCCCCAACAGTGGAACGTTACAACCACATCCGCTTGCTCCTCCAAAGAGATGAACTAGCTCTGTGCAATGGAGAAGCCAAGGCGCGTTACAATACTGTCCAAGATTTCTCCAAGATATTCTTATCAAAAGCTTGGCTCACCAAAAGCCTATATAATGAGTTATGAGGGACTATTTATAGCAAAGGGTGGGGTGGCCCTTGATATTCCCCTTTGTGACTATTCAACTACCCCCATGACTCTTCACCTACTCTATGATTGTTACATACTATTAACACTTGACTTACACTTCACATGACTCAACATTACAATGCACATGTACCCATGTGAACACAATGGCTTGAGCAAGCCAAACTAGACATCACTCTGACTTAGACAACTATAGAAGTCCAATTGCTCAACATCCTCATGCTGATCAACAGTAACATATTGATGCCAAGCTCTGTAGTCTCTGATAGTGTCTGTGTGTTCCGCGGTGACATTCATCTTAAACCTTACCTTCGCCTCCATATCATCCGGGTACACTGTTGAGGCTCCTCTATCCAACTCGTCTAAAAGCATGTGCATCATTGTCTTCAATGTGGTCAGACCAACAACATACTTGTGCATGATGTTTGCACTGATAGGCAAGTTTGGGCTGGTGGCAATGCGCATCAACTCGTCGAAGTACGAGTCAAGCTCTAGTCAGAACTGCTTCTTTGTCTTCACTTAAGTGAGAGTCCCAATTGATGGGATCGCATGCATGCACACCCCAACATCCATACTCTTGAATACTCATGCATGGGAGGCTTGTATGCTAGTGATGAACTGTGGGAGCTCTTCATAATTCTGAATCTGACTCCAGATATGTGCCTTCAACTCGACTGCATTGACCCTCATCATCTTAGGCAAGTGAAGTGGGGCTCCCTTGTACTTCATCGTCCATGTTTGCATGTCATCAACAGCAGCATGCACGCTCGTCAAGATGCGTGCTCTTCTAGCACATCGTTGCTGCCATCCATTGAGATGAACGACTTCCTTGTGCATGATACCAAACTTGGAGTACAATGCTTGCATCACTGTGTCAAGAGACAATACTTCATCTAGTATTGCCTTCTTCAGTTCAACTCGGGCGGAGATTGTCACCAAGTCTCCTCCTTGCTTGGTCATTTGTAGTTCCTTTTCCATTCGATCATTCTCAACTATTAGGAAATGAACACTTGAGCTAGTGGCTTCGGCATACACTCTGGTTGCATCATCCAAGGTAGCTGGGTGTTTGCGTACATCAATTACGATCACTTGTTCTTCAACTTCCGTAGGAGATGTTTGATCCTCTGGGGTTGCAACTCTAGGAGACTGCACAACTCTATGTTGGGATTCATCAACCGAGATGTTTTGCATCTCTTCTTCCGGCTGATCACCAAGGATCTCAGTGCCTCCATGGTCATCCAAGACTTGCTCCTCTTCTGGATGCATTGAAGCGGGTGAGTCGACCTCTTTGTGGTGAGGCATGAGGTCGGTGTCCCGTTCCAACTCCTGTTGCTCCATGTCTGCATCCAACTATTGAAGTGCATGCTCTATCTCCTCAACAAAGTCTTGCCCCTACGATGGTTCACAATGTTCGCCTGATGCCAGCTGTTCAGATGAATCCACTACTTGTATGGGTGCTACTTCATTTATTGGCACATGTTGCACCCCCGGCTGTATTTGTTGTTGTTATGCTTCCCTCTCTTGTTTGTGCAACTCTTGCTCCTTTCGGAGTTGCTCCCTCAGCTCATGCAACTCTTTCTCTGCTTCTTCCATTCTCTTCTTGTCCTTCTCCCTGTGCGAGATTCGCTTGTCGCCCTGTTGTCTCTTTGCCTCTATAGCCATAGATGTTTTCTCTATAAGTGGATATGCTCGAAACTTGCAGCTTTTTCCTCCTCCATGAAATCGACAATCTTCCTCTTCCCTTTGTCGTGCACTGGTATGCTTGGCTCTGTTTCCACTACTGCTACTGCTACTGCTCCTAGTTCTCTCCATGATGATGCTTCATGTTGTTTCGCTAACCACTCCACAGCGAATTCGACCAGTTCATTGGGTCTAGAGAAACTAGAGCAATATCTCCATGGGTCCTCCTTAGCCCAATGAAATGCCCCATAGATCCAGTTGAACTAGACTCTCGTGCAGTGATCCTTCACAATGCAATGTGGGTCATAAGGATTGTAGCTTTAGAGGTTGAACAGTTATTTATTCATCAGTTATGCTTCGACATCCACTTGGTTGATACTCTGGATCTCGTATAACCCAATCCGCAACAGAAGAGTGGACCAAGGTGCCTTCTTCTTCCACTGCAGTCTAGCTACCAATCCTACCAAGATTTGATATGCTACTTCTTGCATGACAAGTACGTCCAAGGAAAAATTTGGCAAAACATGGGGAGGCTTCTCTGCATTGAACATTTGGATGAAAGTGTCGGACGATGAGGCATAGCAATCTTCAATGCCTCCATTGCTTCCTTTGACATGCAGGGTGGATCTTGTTCAAATATCATCTTGTACACAAGGATGACAAAATGATCAGACAATCGTGTGATTACTCCTTTGAAGCTACATTCGAACAACAACTTGAAATATGTGTTCACAATAGTCTCTGTCGATGACCATGCCCACTCCAAGCCCAGGAACTCATGTCGGGCACAGACTGCATCTAAGATGTAGGTGGACATGTATATCTCTGCATACATACCTTCGGGTGACTGTCAAGCCTTCGTGACTTGTTCCTTTAGTTGATGAGCTAGTATGCCCGACCAATTACATGGTTTTACTTCTCTAACCACTTGGTCCAGTGAAACTACCCAACTTTGTGAGAAGGTTTCTGTGCTTGCTTAGCCATACACGATAAGAAAATATGATCAAGTATTGGTACACCTTCCTGAGTATCTTTGTCTTGTAGACCTGGTTGGGTGTCATCCTGAAACGAGTTGGCTCCTTTACCCAGTCCTTCAGAATGTCTCTGGATTTAGCACTACTATTGGGTAAGTTGAATGGATTCTCAATGATAGTCATGGGCTTTGACATCTAATACATCTCATCATAATCATGTTCCCAGAAGGTTGCAAGCTTCGTTCCACTGACACTGCTCAAAGTCATCGTCTCGGAATCAATGTGAGAGACGATCCAGTGTATCATGTTCACTCATGGGAACACAAGATATCTACATGTAATCGGGTATAAGCCGGAATTGTGAATGTTCAAGTACACCTGATGGTCTTCGAAGTGTTCCCCAAAATTTCCTGCAAACGTTTCATTGACTTCTTGCCACTTCAGTTTGATGTCCTTGTCTAGATACAACTTTGTATCTTCATAGATCGAAAAACTAGAGGACACTTGCAAAACACTTGCTCAACTGCTACTCCAACTGTGTTTCCATCAGTGTCCTGAGATCTTGTTCTCTTGGAAGCCATTGAGATAGATGAACACCTGAAAGATCTACAGACAAGAAACATGCATGGCAAGAAATATGTCAGCGAAAACAAAGCAAATTCTGGGGAATGACACAACAAATACCTGGGAAACTGATGAGAAAAATTGCGCAATTTCTTCTGGGAGGCTTGGTGACTGGCTGCCATAACTGCACAAAAGGTAGTCTAGGCTATCTAGGAGGTAGGATTAGTTGCTGGATCTATGCATTGTGCAATCCAGACTGGCTTATTGCTGCTGAGATTGCACAATGTGCAATTCTAGCTGGGAAGGACTGTAGGCCTAGGGACTGAATTACACAATTTCCTGGGCCATCAGTCATTGTTGTCCAGAAATGCATAAAACAGTCCTAGAGGCTAGTGCATTTCTAGAGAGGAAGGCAAATCCTTCCTTCCCCATATTACGCAATGCAGTCTCAGTGAAGGCAGAGTCTGGGTCAAGGTCAGCCCGACTTGCCGACGAGAAACTAAAAGCAAATAAGACAGTGAATGCATGGCTACACTAAGTGATAGTAGAAGTGATTGACGGTGCATGTAAAACATGAATGAAAGATTCAACAAACATATCAACATGCATTTGGGTGAAGCGGTTCGCTCATTCGATGAACGTATGTGCAAAACAGTTTCATGCATGCGACAACAGTGAGATAGAAACGAAAAATGAAACAGAGCTAGGATAAGCTAGTATACATTCAAACGATAGCAAGCATTCAAAGAAATTAATCAAACAACACTCACACAAGCGAATACATGAAAAGCGACATAAATGTTGAAAAAGACATGTTGAGGCTACTTACCTATGAATAGCCGAGCCAGGTGTGTTGAAGAGTCCTGGATGTGTTGTGGTATGTTAGAGCTCCAAGATTGATGTGAAAGAATGAGCTCTTATGTGTTGAATAAATAATTTAGGGCTCATGATGTGCATGCCACAAATCTAGGAAAAAGTGACACTTGGAGGGAAACTTCTAAAACAACTTTGCATGTAACCCCCGACTGCTAAAAATAGCTCCCTGAATCATGGGATGCCTTTTAAATGTTGCCTTTTGCTATTCTGGGAAGAGCAATTCATGCATGCATGCAAATCAAGTTTCCTTGGTCCTAGGTAGAACTGGTCAACCAGACTGCTCATGCATGCAACTACTCAATTTCTTGAGAAAAATGTGCATTTCTGGATGGGAGCTAGACTGACTTCCCAAGAGTTTTGTGCAATTTTTGGGAAAAGTAGCTGACTATTGCCCAGATTTGCGCAAATTCTGGGTTGAGCAGCCCTGCTAGGGAAATTTGAGCAATTTCTGTTGGGAGTGTTGGCTGGTAGAATTGTGCAATTTCTGGAGGGAAGGTTGGTTTCCCTCCAGAAATGTGCAATTTTCTTGGGGAAGTTTCTCAGCCTGCAACTAGACCAAGTCTGGGTGAACAGCCTATGAGGGAAGTGCATCAAGATATGCTCGACAAGGTGCCTTTGTGCATGAAAAACATTGAAGCTTGTGTACTTGACGAATTAAGACAAGGTGTTGTGAAAGGTTGGTAGGGAGGCTCCAAAAAAGGCTAAAGAAAACTTTTGGAGGGTGATTGTAGTTGCTACAATAGTTGGCGACACACTGGTAGAACTGCAGATCTCTGAATGGACCTTGTTCGTGAAAAACAATTCTAACACGTCCAGAAGTATTGTTCAGTTCTCAGCTCATCTTGGTTTCACACTAGCTTGATTGTAAGATGTAGCATCTGCCAAGCTCTTGGTCGGTTGACACACATTCCAAACCAAGGCAACTCAGTTGTTTTGATTTGGGTTGAGGGGTATATAGGTACACAAGAAATATAGTCGTTAGAGCCTTAGCTTCATCTCCAGTGTTGCTCCACTGCCAGTAGGCCTGGACAGTACCCCAGTGGAGTCACATAGGAACACAAGCATGGCTCTGCTACCAGCAAGCCTGGTCAGTACCCCGACGGAGTTACTTGCATCACCTCCCTGCATAGGAAGCCTTTCTCTTCTTTCACCTTATTCATTTTTCATTTTAAATTTTTTACTTTTCATTTTTTTCATTTTTCATTTTTTCAACTGTGCATAGAACTTATTCATTTCAGAGGCAAAAGAGGGATCCCGACTTATTGAGAGTGGAAGAGGTTGTTCCAGCAGAGAAGTAGTTTATTGTATCTTCGATGTGCATGTTAAGGTTTTCCCCCTCACCTTACTCTACTTGATTGAGCTGATAAGGGTTAACCCAAAAAAAATTGACTAGAGAAGGTAACACTAGTTAGCGCGCAAGCATTGTGCTTTCACCAAGGTTCACTTCGAACAATACGTATTTTTCTTCGACGTATCATGGACTGAAAGTAACAAGCTCTTCACACAGAGGCAAGATGACAGATAACCAAGTAGCGATAGATGTACAAGCCCTCTTGTACTTCATCCATCTCGTTTCAAGAGTCGTACATGGTTTCATGCAAAACTAACCTATGAACAAAACAAATGAACTAACAAACATCAAAGTAAAGCAAAAGTGAAAGAAAAGCAAGCAAACAAACAAGAAGAAAAACAAGCAAACAAAGCGAATAAGCAAATAAGCATCCAAGCAAACTGACTGAAAGAGAACACTACTCCTACTCCTACACTAACGGTGCATGGGCCTGATCACGTGAAGTGATATTTCAAATGCAACCACCGACACATTGATTGACCCATGTTGGTGAAGGTTTTGTCCACGAGCAATCCAGTTGTGCGAACCAGCAAGCAAGAAAGATACAACAATGAAGACAACCACACTTCGTGTTTCAAAGTGCCCACGGGACAAAAGTGAGTACCAGTTCATGACGAGCAGTCTGTGAACTTATCATAGTGTTGTGGGTCACTACGTGCAAATTTGAAGCATAAGCACACTCTTGACTCTGACTTTCAAGCAAACGAAAGAAACAAAGATAACTTGCATCGCGAACGAGTACTTGCAATGTAAGATTCCTCCAATGAATGAGCGATGGGATCATGCAGTTCGAGTGGAGGAAGTGTGATCTGTGTGTGAGATGGATCTTCAATGTATATAGATGATTGATGAGGAGCCTTGGGTGATTGAACAATTTCATGATTAAAAGTGAGACTAACCCCAAGAGAGCGAGGGCCTGACATAACCATCAACTTGGGCTGAAGTGCCTTGACAGTCTTGGGTGTTTCAACTTCATCATCAGGTAGATCATCATAAACCGATGGCTTCGAGAGATCAACTGTGATAGATTCATGATCGTGATCAAATATGGAAACAAATGGATCACGACCACCACAATCAGAAAAATCAATGATTTCATCGACTCATGATAAGATTAATCAAATAGAGGGGTAGATGAAAAGCGAACAAACTCATCCTCCGTGTTTCTGAAAAAGACAGATGAAAGATCAAGTGGATTTTCAATGAAAAGCTTATCCTCTCCATTGTCGAATGATGGACCATCATCCGGTGAGTCCTACGAGTGATCAACAATGGGTGCATCTGTGGATGAAGACACACATGCAAAATCATGGATGGTAGGTTCACCAAAGATGTTAGGAAAGAACAGAGGGGGCTCGGACAAAAGAGAGTCATTCTTCGCCAAGTGTTGGTGCTCAAGCTCCCACTCATACTCTTCATGAATGATAGCGCATGTTGGTTGTGCAACACCAACTCCGTCAATGGGTTGTTCCTCATTCACAACAAGTGAAGAGTTCGGGATGGATGAACACAAGACAACATCATTTCGAGGAACACCCGAGTGCGAAGGCAAAGGTCGTGGAACAGAATGCATATGAGAACTCAAAGAACTCACAACCAAATTTGCATGAAAATTGAGTGAATTGATGTTGGGAGAACGTGAAAGATGAATAGGTGTGTGAGCATGTGCTTCAACATCACTAGGCAGTGGTGAAGTTGTTGAATGAGAGGAAGACTGACAGTCAGTCGAGACAGTGACCGCATCCACATGAGATTGCGCAACTCCATCAATGAAGAATGTTGAGCGAGGCTTGATCTCAAGCTTCTTCTTGGGATGAGCAGATTTCTTAAGGAAATACTCGAACCGGCCCCAAAGATAAGAAAATTTCATCTAGCTCCTTGGAGCTTGAAACTGCAAGTCACGGAAGCATTGCCAAAAATCAATAACCGATTCATGCAGATCCTTCCGTTGTTGTAACAGTTTTTGGTCAAGATGTTTTGGATCAAAATGATAGAAAGTGTCTTCAATAAGGTCACATAAGTGCTTAAGTGAGTGCACACTATCAACTAGTAAGCTGAGCATTCATCTACATGGAGATTCGTGAACTGTGTGTGCAAGCAACAAACTAGCATGTTCGTTAGAACACCCTTCTTCCTCATGAAGCATGGAGAGAAAGGCATGTAAGTACTCAGGCCAGGCCACTTCGCCTTCACCATCATACGTGAAAGTGCACAAGAGATCAAAAAATCCCTCGTGATGGAGACATCTTCACGATTCGAAAAACATCATGGGGGGAGAAGAGTGCAATAATCCATGATAGGTATGCAAAGGCTCAAAACTGAATGAGAGGACACAACATGTCATCTTGTCCTCCTTCTAGAGCCAGAAATGTTGACAGTGCTGGACCTTCCAACATGTCAAGGGGATCTCCTCGGTAAGAAGCCCCAGTTAGACCTTAGACCATTTGGTGTAGGAGTCCCAATAGTGGGTCATAAGGTAATGCCTTGACCGCAATGTCGAACAGAGGCAAGTAAGATAACTTTGTCAGTAGGAAGGGTGTGACCGTTGTAGTGAGTCAAGGAAGGAGAATGATAGGTTCTAACACAATGGTAAGTGTGCCCCTTAGCAACCTGTAGCAGTACTCAATTGAGAAGGTAACACACGAGCGAAGATGCATCACAAGCTAGAAAGCAAATCAGTCATCAATTGAAAGTGATGGTTAAACCAGCAACACATCTACAACAAGATTCATATAATCACATATGAAGCAGTTCATACACAACTACATAAGTTAAACAACATATATTGCTAAGCAACCGGAGCAGTCCAACTACAATAACAACATATGCATGAAAATATGTTGGCTCTTATTATGTAAAGAGTGTAAGTCCCGATCATAATATACATCCATGTAAACCTACTAGCCCCAACAGTGGAACATTACAGCCACATCCACCTACTCCGCCAAAGAGATGAACTAGATCCGTGCAGTAGAGAAGCCAAGGCGCATTACAAAATTGTCCAAGCTTTCTCCAAGATAATCTTATTAGAAGCTTGGCTAACCAAAAGCCTATACAATGAGTTATGAGGGACTATTTATAGCAAATGGTGTGGTGGCCCTTGACATTCCCCTTTGTGGCTGTTCAACTACCCTCATGACTCTTCACCTACTCTATGACTGTTACATTCACTATTGACACTTGACTTACACTTGACATGACTCAACATTACAATGTGCATGTACCCATGTGAACACAATGGCTTGAGCAAGACAAACTAGACATCACTCTAACTTAGAAAACTATAGAAGTCCAATTGCTCAACATCCTCATGATGATCAACAATAACATATTGATGCCAAGCTTTGTAGTCTCTGATAGTGTCTATGTGTTCCACGATGACATTTGTCTGAAACCTTACCTTCTCCTCCATAACATCTGGGTACACTGCTCGGGCTCCTCTATCCAACTCATTTGAAAGCATTCACTTCATTGTCTTCAATGTGCTCGGACCAACAACATACTTGTGCATGATGTCTACACTGCTAGGAAAGTCTAGGCTGGTAGCGATGCACATCAACTTGTCGAAGTACGAGTCATGCTCTAGTCGAACCTGCTTCTTTATCTTCTCTTGGGTGATAGTCCCGATTGATGGGATTACATGCGTGCACACCACAACATCCATACTCTTGAATACTCGTGCATGGGATACCTATATGCTAGTCATGAACTGTGGGAGCTCTTCATAATTCGAGATCTGACTCTGGATACGTGCCTTTATCTCGTCTGCATTTACCCTCATCATCTTAGGAAAGTGAAGTGGGGCTCCCTTGTACTTCATCGTCCATGTTTGCATGTCATCAATAGCAGCATGCATGTTTGTCAAGATGCGTGCTCTTCTAGCACATCACTACTGCCATCCGTTGAGATGAATGACTACCTTGTGCATGGTACCAAACTTGGAGTATAATGCTCGCATAACTGTATCAAGAGACAATACTTCATCTTGTATTACATTCTTTAGTTCAGCTCGGGCAGACATTGTCACCAAGTCTCCTCCTTGCTTGGCCGTTTGTAGTTCCTTTGCCATTCGCTCATTCTCAGCTATTAGGAAATAGACACTTGAGCTAATGGCTTCGACATACACTCTAGTTACATCGGCCAAGGCAACTGGATGTTTGTGCACATTAGTCACGATCACTCATTCTTCAACTTGTGTAAGGGATGTTTAATCTTTCAGAGTTGAAACTCTGTGAGATTGCATAACTCTATGTTGGGATTCATCAAACGAGTTGTTGTGGATATCTTCTTCTATCTGATCACAAAGGATCTCAGTGCTCCTTGGTCATCCAAGACTTGCTTCTCTTCTAGATGCATTGAAGTGGGTGAATCGACCTGTTTGTGGTGAGGCATGAGGTCAGTGTCCTGTTCCAACTCCTGCTACTCCATGTCTGAATCCAACTGTTGAAGTTCCTATTCTATCTCATGAGAAAAGTCTTGCCCCTGTGATGGTTCACCATGTCCGCCTGATGCCAGTTGTTCATATGAATCAACTACTTGTATGGGTGCTACTTCGTTTGTTGGCACATGTTACACCCCCTGTTGTATCTGTTGTTGTTGCACTTCCCTCTCCTGTTTGCACAGCTCTTGTTCCTTTCGGAGTTGCTCCCTCAGCTCATCCAACTCCTTCTCTGCTTCTTCCATTCTCTTAATGTCCTTCTGACTGTGTGTGATTCGCTTGTCATGCTGCTGCCTCTTTGCCTCTATAACCATAGCTGATTTCTCTACAAGTGGATCTACTCAAAACTTGCAGCTTTCCTCCTCTTCCATGTGATCAACAATCTTCCTCTTCTCTTTATCGCGCACTGGTATGCTTGGCTCTGCTGCTACTGGTGTTCTCTGTGATGCTGCTTCCCGCTGCTTCGCTAACCACTCCACAATGAATCTGACCAGTTCATGAGGTCTAGAGAAACTGTAGCAATATCTCCATGGGTCCTCCTCGACCCAATGAAATGCCTCGTAGATCCAGTTGAACTAAACTCTCGTGCAGTGATCCTTCACAATGCAATTTGGGTCATAACGATTGTAGCTTCGAAAGTCGAATGAGTATTTCTTTATCAGATTTGGTTCGACATCCACTTGCTTGATACTCAGGATCTCATATAACCCAATCCGCAATGGAAGAGTGGGCCAAGGTTCCTTCTTCTTCTGCTACAGTCTAGCTGTCAATCCTGCCAAGATGTGATATGCTACTTCCTGCATGACAAGTATGTCCAAGGTAAATTTTGGTGGAAAATGCAGAGGCTTCTCCACATTGAACATTCGGATGAAAGTGTCGGACGGTGATGAATACCAATATGCAATGCCTATCAATGGCTCCATTGCTTCCTTTGAAATGCAGGGTGGATCTTGTTCAAATATCATCTTGTACACAGGGACGACAAAATGATTGAACAACTGTGTGATTACTCCTTTGAAGCTGCATTTGCACAAAAACTTGAAATATGTGTTCACAGCAGTCTCCGCGAGTGACCATGCCCACTCCAAGATCGAGAACTCATGTTGGGCACAAACTGCATCTAAGATGTAGTAGGACATGTAAATCTCTGCATGCATACCTCCGGGTGACTGTCGAGCCTTCATGACTTGTTCCTTCAGCTGATGAGCCAGTATGTCGGACCAGTTACATGGTATTCCTTCTGTAGCCACTTGGTCCGATGAAACTACCCAACTCTGTGGGAAGGTTTCCATGCTTTCTTGGCCATCCAATCGACAAGAAAATATGATCAAGTATTGGTACGCCTTCTTGAGTATCTTTGTCTTGTAGACCTAGTTGGGTGTCATCCTGAAACGAGTTGGCTCCTTTACCCAATCTTTCAGAATGTTTTTGGAGTTAGAACTTCTGTTGGGTAAGATGAATGGAGTCTTCATGACAGTCACGGGCTTTGACATCTGATACATATCATCATAATCCTGTTCCCAGAAGGTCGCAAGCTTCGTCCCACTAACACTGCTCAAGGTCATCGTCTCGGGTTCAGTGTGAGAGACGACCCAGAGTATCATGTCCGTGCATGGGAACATGGGATATCTGCATGCAATTCGGTATAAGTCATACTTTTGAATGTTCACGTACACCTGACGAACTTCAAGGTGTTTCCCAAAAGTGCCTACAAACATTTCATTGAATTCTTGCCACTTCAATTTGATGTCCTTGTCTAGATACAACTTTGTATCTTCATAGATTGGCAGACTAGAGGACACTTGATGAACTGTTGCTCCAGATGCATTTCCATCAGTGTCATGAGATCGTGTTCTCTTGGAAGCCATTGAGATAGATGAACACCTGAAATATCTGGAGACAAGAAACATGCATGGCAAGAAGTCTGTCAGCAAAAACAAACCAAATTCTAGGGAATGACAGAGCACATACTTGGGAAACTGGTGACAAAAATTGCACAATTTCTTCTGGGAGGCTGGGTGACTGGTTGCTAAAACTACACAAAAGGCAGTATTGGTTGTCTAGGAAGTAATACTAGCTACTGGATCTGTGCAATGCACAATCCATACTTGTTGTGGCTGCTGAGATTGTGCAATGTGCAATTCCAGCTGCAAAGGACTACAGGCCTAGGGACTGAATTGCGCAATTTCTTGGGCCAACAGTCATTGTCCTCCAGAAATACGCAAAACAATCGTGGAGATGAGTGCAGGAAAAAATGTGCATTTCTGGAGAGGAAGGCAGAGCCTTCCTTCCCTAGATTGCACAATGCAGTCTCAGTGAAGGCAGAGTTCGGGCCAAGGTTGGTCTGACTCGCCGACGGGCAACTGAAAGAAAATAAGACAGTGAATGAATGGTGACACTAAGTGATAGCAGAAATGATTGACAGTGCATGAAAAACATGAATGAAAGATTCAACAAACATATCAACATGCATGTGGGTGAAGCGATTCGCTAGTGCGGTGAACGTTCGTGCAAAACAACTTCATGCATGTGATAGTAGTGAGATAGCAACGAAAATTGAAACAGGGCTAGGATAAGCTAGTATACATGTAAACGACAGCAAGTGTTAAAATGAATCAAGGAAACAACACCCACACAAGCAAATACACAAAAAGTGATAAAAATGTTGAAAAAGACAAGTTGAGGCCACTTACCCCTGAATAGTTGAGCCGGATGTGTCGAAGAGTCTTGGATGTGCTATGGAATGTCAGAGCTCCAAGATTGATGTGAAAGAACTTTGATGAGTCCCTCCATAACATATATATATCAGCGGGGTACTGGTGTGATATGCGATTTTGGTGTACCCGACGAGATATTAAACTAGAAACCATAACTTATCGCAATTGACAAAGTTACAGTGGTCTTAAGCTCTATGAGACTCTTCCTTATTGTGATTTGTGATGAGCGATCACATCCCAACCTATTACCTGTCGGGGGTCGATTCTGTAACGTCAACCCACCTCTGATATGTGATTTGTGACATACGATAGCCAATGGATGCTTTCCCCTTGGCGCTTCCCCATTCGATGAGACCTTTGCCATGCCATCCAATCCTGCCACATGTCTAAGTCAAACCTGAACTTTTACTTGCTCTAACTTTTGCATACAATCTCGGATTTGAGTGACGTTTGCACCGTTGGATTCAGAATGATGAGATCTATGCATTCGTTTAGGTTCCATACCATTCCGACAACTTTGAATTTTTGGCAAATTTTGAGCTCTTGATCACTCTTCTAATTGTTGAGCATTTGAAGGTATAGTTCCTTCATTTTTCCAAACTAAATCCAATAGATGTTTGAATTGCCCTAACTTGTACTTGTCTTGGCTTTTTCTCAAGATGAACTTAAAATATAACTTGACCAAAGAATTCAAGTTTGATGTTCTTCTCGGCTTGTCCATGTCACTATGGCCATCAGCAACAACATCCTTTCCAAGAAGAATTCCAAGGTGCTCATCTACAAAATCCTTATCGAGGATAAGATCCTAAAAGACTTTTCCAAATGAACCAAAACAAGCCTCACATAGTGAATACTTGTATAACTTGAGTGCTAAACACATTTGGAACATACTAAATGTGCTACAACTACTCATACAACAGTTTTAAAATGCTTTCTCAAACTACAAATAGAAATGCATTTTACAAAATGGAATAAACTTGATTCCCAAAATTTCCATTCAATTTTGACAGTCAACAAGCCAAACTAGCATTGTAATGCTTAAAGAAAACACTGTTGCATATAAGTGATTTATTTATGAACATCACTTTTACAAATTACACAACTATGGGGATATGCAACTAGTGCAAAACAAAAATTTACAAACTTCAGTTGGACAGATAGTCTACCCATTTCTTACCAAACTAGGTAAATGAACCCTCTATTTGAACTTTCTCTTCTTTTGAAGTTGCTTCTGGGATGATCGCATCTTGCGCCACTTTTTCTTTTTTCGCTTCCTCTTTTGGTGCTTGCATGATTTGCTTACCCTTACCAGGATGAAGTTGTGGAAACAATTTCCAACACTTCTCGATCCAATGCCCACTAATATTGCAGTGAGTACAAAAGTAATTTTGAGATCCTCTTGGCTCACTTTCCTTTAACCTTGGATGAGATTTTCTCTTTTCGTTCTCAATTCCATTAGACATAAACATCTTCTTGATGATTTCTTTCCTTTTATCGCACTTATTTACACAATGGTTAGATGAAAGGAAAAAGGTGCATGGACAAATAGTCCGCCTATTTCTTACCAAACCAGGTAAATGAACCCTCTATTTGAGCATTCTCTTCTTTTGAAGCTGCTTCTGGGATGGTCACATCTTGCGCCACTTTTTCTTTTGTCGCTTCCTCTTTTGGTGCTTGCATGATTTGCTTGCCCTTACCGGGATGAAGTTTTGGAAACAATTTGCAACACTTCTCGACCCAATGTCCACTAATATTGCAGTGAGTACAAAATTTATTTTGAGCTCCTCTTGGCTCACTTTCCTTTAACCTTGGATGATATTTTCTCTTTTCGATCTCAATTCCATTGGACATAAACATCTTCTTGATGATCTCTTTAATTTTATCGCACTTATTTACATGATGGTCAGATGAAAGGCAAAATGTGAATGGAAACATATTTATCAACATGTTGTTTTCCATTATGAAAATCATTTGCATTAATAGGATGATTATACCTCTTTTTGTTGTCCTTTGGCTTACGCTTCTCGTGTGAGGAACTTGCATGGTAAGAAGAACTTAACTTCCCTTCTTCTTCAAAGTTTTCATCTCTCTTTGGAGATATTTTGCACTTCAATTCCTCCTTACTCTTGAGGAACCAAGCAAGAACCAATTCTGGATGTAAATCCCAACATCTTGCCTCCTCATGTCCTCTCTTATGGAAAAAGGAACATGACACCCATGAGCTATCGCTAGAAAACCATTCTTCTTTTTGCAACATAGCCTAAGCCTTCATATTTAGGCCTCTCCTTGGCCTCAATTATATTTTTAATGCCTTGCTGGTTTACTCCAAGGAATCCTCCCTTGTAACCCATCTTGGTGAAGAGTTGGATCCAATGCCTTTACTATGTTTTTCAAAGGCTACAAATGAATTTACGTCAACACTTTTGAATAAGGAAGAAGCATGTAAATTCTTACTTTTTGCCTCATATTTGGATTGACATACAAAGATGTTTTGAACTCCCTTTTGATTTTGGATGTGTCCTCTTGGACTCTTTAGCTCTCTTCTTTCAACTCCTTGAATTTGGGTGCTAATAGAACCTCATCTTCCACATCATGTGGACAAAAGGTACAAACTTGTCCATCTACCTTCTCTGAGGGACTTTCTACACTAGAAGATGGTGGTTTATCACCATTCTTGTTACCTTCTTCCCTTGGAGAACATTATCCTCGTGGAGGTCTAGAGCTTTCTCCTTGCAATTTGGTATTCCTCTCTTCATAGAGGATTTTCACCATTTCTGCCATGTCTAAAAAGCCTTTCTAAAAGCCTTCACATCTTCTAACATTCTTGCACCGCTCTCCTCCTTGGGACATGCTTTGCTTGAAGCTTCTGCTGCAATTTGAGGTAGAACTTGGTGGTAGAGATTGTAACAATCTTGCTCTCCTTTCCAAAACCTTCTCCTCACTTGAGCTTCAAAAAACATCCACTTGCAAACAACAACCAATTCCTCCTTGCACAAAGAAAACCTATGCTCTAATACCAACTTGATATGAATTTGGAATATTAGAATTTTGTGCTAAGATCCTCATCAGAATATAAAACTATGCTTGAGGTTTGTACTCCAAAATAGCAAGTAAAAAACATGAATTTTATGTGTGTCTACTTAAATTAGTTTCATGAAGAAAGCTTAAAACATGAAACCAAAACACTGAATGGAAACATGCATCAATCAGTAACACACCAGCAATTGTTAAAGGAGTTCACCCCTCCTGGGCTACATCTCCTTGGATTAGCTCTAAAGGCATGACCCCTTCTCATTATGCTCAATATCTAGAAAAGAAGAATACATAAACTGCTGAAATGGAATGGCTAGTTTCTCCTTCAAAGAAACAACTTCTGCAAAAGTTCTCACTCCATACACATGTTAACCACAATCCACTTAAAGTACATAAACAAGTCTTCTCCAAAACACATATAGATAAAAGAAGAAATAAAGCTACAACACTGATGTAATGGCTATTGTAGGAAGCACATGGAGGCTGGAAGACCCCTGCAAGGTCATCTCCATTTTCAAACTCCTCCATAAACTGAATCAACACTCTGGTTGACCATGGCACCCATAGGCTTCACTTTGCAAAAAACCTATCCATAAGTGCTCCTTTGATCCTGAAACCTATTCCAATGAGTTCAGAATGCTAAAAATGGCTATCTAGCCTCTTTTTGCATCCCATTTGGTCGAAAATTGCCTTAGTTATGACTTTTGCCAGTCTTCCACAATTTTCTCCTCCAAAATTGGCTTACTACCAGTTAAATTCACTATATGGAGTTAATTATGGCAGTTCCACCAAAATCGGCGGTCCTGCCATCTTCCCCGCCTATCTTGTAGTTAAGGCCGATTGGTCACATACAAATTGGTCGGTCCGGCAAAAAATGCGACAACTTCACAACTCTGTCACAAATTGCAATCAGATTTTCCGGGGGTGATTCTTATATCCAAGACTTAATGTATTGCGATATGCGATCTGGCGATCTGGCAGACCCGACGAGATATAAACTACAACTCTGAAATGATATTGCGTCCGCAAATCGCATCGGTGGAGTGCCTTGGTAACATATATATCAACGGGGGACTGGTGTGATATGTGATTTCGGCGAACCTGACGAGATATTAAACTAGAACACATAACTTATCGCATTTGAGATATCACAATCAGTGGAGTTCTAATGGTCTTAAGGTCTGCGAGACTCTGCCCTGTTGTGATTTGCGATGTGCGATCGCATCGCAACCCGTACCTGTCAAGGGTCGATTCTGTAACGCCGACCAGCCTACGTTATGAGATTTGTGACATGTGGGGGCCAATGGAGGCTTTCCACTTGGCGCTTCCCCATTTGCTGAGACCTTTGCCATGTCATCCAATCCTGCCATGTGTCCAAGTCAAACCTGAACTTTGACTTGCTCTAACTTCTGAATATGAGCTCAGATTTGAGTGTCGTTCACACCGTTAGATTTAGAATGATGAGATCTATGTGTTCATCCGGGTTCCATACCATTTTGACAACTTTGAATTTTTGGCAAATTTTGAGCTCCTAATCGGATTTACAAATGCAGCTTTGTATTAAGGGAGAAAGAGGAGATTGTTAGTTACCTAATCCTTAGGATTATGTTATTTTTTAAATACTATTGTAAATATTAATTTAGGAGCATAAAGAGTCATAAACAAATGTCAAAATTCATTGAATCTCTTGGAATTATATGAAACCAAGAGTCATCTCTCAATATATTTATGTACAGCTCACATCAATAAACAATTGTTATCCATAAAGAAGATCAAACTTGGACATTAAGAAAATCCATGAGTAAGGGGCTAACAAAATTCATCCCAAATCTTGTTCACCATAAGCCTATCACTAGATGGCATATTATATTAACTCACGTAAACGTGTTTTATAAAATTCTAGCTAGGGCCCTATCCTTGGAAATGAGGCATACTATCGTCAAATTTTACAAAGCTTGAGAAAACTACCTTTTCCAAAGGAAGATTTAACTTGGACAATGTGATTATATTTTTTAAAAAAAATTGAGTTATTCAAGAGCCAAGGTCTCAAGGACCTATTCATGGAGTTTGAATTTGAACAATGATATGACAACATAGAGTGGATTATTATTATTTATATGATCAATGACCTAGGATTTGGCCCTTTTCATGTAAAAGAAATGGAAAAGATATTCTTATTCTTAGAATCTAATACATGTCTTTCTTTTAATTGTGGAAAGTCTGAATAAATAGGTATTTTCAAATATAGTAGGAAAGGATGTCCCTTAGCACTTTCCCTCTATTTAATGGTAGTAGAAGCTTTCAGTTATCTTCTTTTGAACATAATGGAACTTGTCCTAATCCAAATAATTCCTCTTCTTAGTCATAATGGTGGACAATTGGTTAATGGTTTCTTGATGATTATATATATATAACACTATGGGTTGTTTGTGAATATTTTGTGAGGCATCAAGGTCTAGTTGAAAATGGCTAAGATTTAGTGCCTCTACCTTAACCAAAAGGAAGTGATAGATAGGTTGATGGGGACAAGGATGGCCATAAATACAACTTCCAAAGTATTCAAGTTACTAAAAATTATGTTTTTCTTTCATGCCTCCCCCTAAGAACTTTTGGATGCAATACTACAAAGAGCATCAAGAAGATTAACAGATGGATTATGAAGTTTGTATCCCTTTCTATTGAATTCCAAGTATGCACTAAAGTTTTAGGATCCAGCCATGTGTACTACTGCTAGGTTACTTCAATCAAGACCTATATTTGACTAGAAGATCTCTTTAGAAATAGTTGTTGGGATAACTCTACCTAAGATAAATGATTCCCTAGATTCAACTAGAGTTTGTGTTGTACACTATAGATAAATGAGAAATATGAATCCTCACCATTAGAACTCAAGCTTCGGCCTTACATGTTAGATTGATTATTAGAGTCACGAAGGGTCATGGCGCTTGGAAAATCATATTGAGAAATTTTATCACCTTATAGACCCCATATGGTTGAAAGAAATGGAATGATTTGGATCTATAAACCCTCCAAACCTTATAGGGTGAAGGGGAATCTTGTAGATAAGAGCCTTTGGTGGCTCTATAAAGTTCATATAAATTATCTTACTTACTTCACATGGGATATTGAAATATTTCTAATTTGATAATTAATAAAATATATATAATATAACAATAGACCAAAAAAGATCATTAATTAAAATGCGATTATTTGATGTTTTATAATATTTTTAAGTAAAACTTATCAATGTGTGTTGTGTGTGTGTTGTGCATGTCTATGCTATTTTTTTTTCATTATAAACTGTATTATGTTTTTAGAGTGATTAATAAAAATATAACAATAGACAAAAAAATCATAATTTAAATGAATTATTGATGTTTTATAATACTTCTTAGGTTAATATATGGTGTGTGTGTGCGTTTTATTTTTTCTTATAACTGATATTATTTTTTTAATAAAATTTTTATTTTTATTTTTAAATACACATCTCTATGTATTTATGTAGAATGAACATCTCAACACAATAATGAAATAATATTTAAGTTTCAAAATATTTACACAACACTAATTGTCTTAGCACAATAATGAAATATTATTTAAGTTTCAAAATATTTACACAACACGCCTTTCCATAATGAAAAGCTTTAAAAAAAATCACATTTTAAATGACAACAATGTATTATTTCTACATTTCATTTTCAATCAAATTTATTCCAACCATTGCCTACCAACAAACAACAAAGTGGTCAGACTTATCTTAATGCATGACCCATGTTCAAACCCTCCAATGTAACTTTGACATCATAAATACACCCCTCATACCCTGGCTCTTTAACTAAAAAGATTTTATCTCAAGAAAAAAATATTGTAATATAAAGTTTTTTGTTTGTTTGTATCTTAAAGCATAGCTAAACCCTGCATTAAGAAGTTCCCCCTCTTGGAATTTCTCCATAACAAACTCCCCATGATATAGACTATTTGATCAAAATCTTTGCATGCAAGTTGGAAACAAGTAGATATGCTAAAAAATCATATTATGATTAAACCAGAAAAATATTTATATACACCTAGAATTAAACAATATGAATTTATGCATATAAGAAAATTGAATATGTACAATAAAATGCATATACATGTATGATAGTAGATACCAATGTTTATACATAAAAAGAATCCCATGTGTTCAACTCTGCTCAAATAGTTATTATCTCGACTAAAACAAACTTTGCATTCACAAGTCCAATTAATATCAACTATTATCTTTGAACTTAACTTATATGGAATACTACCAATTAAACAATACCAATTTTTGAAATGAAAAGAGTATAAAATTTATCACTGGCATAAATATCGAGCAATAGTGATTTAATAATTTTACAAAATCTACTTACTTGTTTTACTTGTTTTCTTTGTTGTTGATTCTTCCGAGTTTCATATTTATCACAATATTAATATTCATCCAGATTTAAAAGATAATGGAATCTTGATAGAATGGAAAATCAAACTTACAACGCAAAGCTTCTTAATATTCTTAACCACCCTTTTGATATTTTTAAGTGTTTCATATTCACCACTTCCCCGAGAGAAGTCAAAACTAGCAATTGTCATGGTCAAATCACGGTTGCATTAGTGATTCAACTACTATTAATATGAGTTTTATATACCCAAAATAAATCAATTACCTTCAAACATTGCACAAAAAATAATGCTACTGGTTGAGAGTTGGAGGTGTGCTGACCTCCAACTGTCAGCAAAATTGCAGGAACTACAGCTAAACCTAGATATCATAGCCTAAAATGGAATCCCCAATAGCAGCAACCATGCACGCAACAACAACATAGAGCGTTACTTGGCCCTGGTATACCTGTGTGCTTTCCCATGAGATTCCCACTACATAGAGAAAATCATTGGCCATTTTGTACAGAATATAAAGAAAATGGGTTCCAGGAATACATAGGAATGGCTCAAGACGTGTGATCTGAATTCAGAGTATTGGATAAAAATGCCCGGAAAGCATTTGAGGTTCCCCAGAAAACATTTAAGGTTCCGACATATTGGAAATTTGGAATCCAATTCAAAAGCTGGCCGTCGTGGCTTCAAATGCTGCAGAAAGTACTTTCACTGTACCTCTAGAGAAAAATTATCCTTAGCCCAAGATCGTGAAATCCATTGAGCATTCAAACCTTCATTAAATTACAAGTAGTGACACAACCCAAACAGCGATAATGCAAATTAATGCAGTTCCTTTGTTAATGCAGATTGCCAGGCAATTTATTCAGCAACCGTTCACCAGACATTTTGTTATATTATGTAATTTTTTTAAAAAACAAGTAGAATTAGAAATTAACATTTTTTTTGACGCTTGATTTTCGCTTAACACTTATGGAACGTGTCAGACCCCTTTGAAGGGTTGTGAAGTGTTCAATCTTGAAGCCGGGTGGCCCCTTTGAAGGGCTATGAAGTGTTCAATCTTGAACGCTCGAGGCACATACTAACTTTTATATAAAATGCAACATGTTACTCAAGTG
Organism: Pinus taeda; assembly: GCA_000404065.3. Taxonomy (NCBI): domain Eukaryota; kingdom Viridiplantae; phylum Streptophyta; class Pinopsida; order Pinales; family Pinaceae; genus Pinus; species Pinus taeda. Next base: position 290,898 of record APFE030350157.1, read on the forward strand.
ACGTTTGTTTATTCCGTCTCTGTTGTTAAAGAGTGCACCAATTTAAACCTTTCAAAGAGGATTTAATGCATAGTGAGGAATTATGAAACGCAATATTATAATTTCTGATGTTGTTCGTGCAATGATGCAGCTTTGGAATTATTGAAAACGGGCGTGGTAGCAGTAGCTGGCCCTCAATTCTCTGACCTTGCTCATGTTGTATCTCATCTCGCAAATGGAATTCAAACACCGCTTCTGTCCTTTGCAACTGATCCAACTCTCACATCACACGAATACCCTTATTTTATCCGTATGACCAATAGCGATGTCTTTCAGATGGAAGCAATTGCAGCTTTTGTGGATGCTTATGGTTGGAGAGAAGTTGTTGCCGTGTATACAGATGATGACTATGGAAGAAATGGAATTACTGCATTAGGGGATGCTCTGGTAAGTGTGGGTGCTGAGATTACCATGAAGGTTGCAATGATTCCTGGAGTTAACCGAAGCGAGATGAGTGATGTTGTGGCAAAGTTGGCTTTAATGGATACACGAGTTTTTGTAGTCCATATGTATTCAAATGCTGGTCTTAATCTTTTTGCTGAAGCCAAGAACATTGGAATGTTGAGCACTGGCTATGTCTGGATAGCAACAGATTGGTTAACTTCTGTTTTGGATTCTGGACCTCTGGAAGTGGACAGCATGAACTCACTTCAAGGATTAATTAGCTTGCGTCCACATACTCCAAATTCAGGACGTCAGGCTGTGTTAAGACAAAAGTGGAGAAAATTACAAACAGCTAACCTGGTTAATGTGTCCTTGAGTGCGTTTGGACTGTATGCCTATGACAGTATAATGATGATTGCCAATTCCATCAATGCCTTCTTGAACCAAGGAGGAAAGATCTCTTTTGCAGAACGACCTATGCCATCAAGTGCTGGTGGAGGCGGTTCAGAACTAGCAGAACTGAAGGTCTTTGAAGGAGGAGCGCAGTTACGAAATATAATACTAAAAACGTATTTTGAGGGCACCGCAGGTCCTGTAGAGTTAGACGAAAACAGGGACTTGATGGGTTCTACTTTTGAGATTATCAATATAGTTGGTAGAGGCTTCCCCAGAATTGCTTACTGGTCACAGCGAATGGGCTTATCAGTTACCTCTCCGGAAATTACAGCCAACAGTGATAATCAATCTCATACAAAGACGAAACTTTCTGGTGTCATATGGCCTGGTGAAAGTGAAACAGTGCCACGGGGTTGGGTGAGTGGCAAGCAACTTGTAATTGGTGTGCCTAGAAAGGCAGGGTTCAAAGAATTTGTAAATGTGACAACAATCAAAGGTAGCAGCGTAGTAAAAGGATATTGTATTGATGTGTTTGTTTCTGCAGTGAAATTGCTTTCTTACACTGTCCACTACACATTTATATCGTATGGAACAGGGAATTCTACCCCCAATTATGATGATCTGGTGAAGGAGGTCGCTTTACAGGTTGGTATGTTAAACTTCAATGACTCGTATGTTGGTTGGTAGCCCAATTGATGATGTGAAAATGAGCTTACCCTAGGAGTAATCTAACAGCCTTGGAGAATTTATCATATAGTCTGAAAATAAGTATTTGCATACTGCTTCAGCGCAACTAATTACAGTTGGACTCCTGCAGAATTTTGATGCAGTCATAGGAGATATTTCGATTGTGAAAAATCGGTCGAACATTGTGGACTTCACACAGCCTTATGTAGCAACAGGCCTGGTTGTGGTGGTTCCTGTAAAAGAGATAGGTTCCGATCCATGGGCTTTCCTGCATCCATTTTCGGCAGAGATGTGGGGTACGACTGGTGCCCTTTTTCTCATCATAGGAGCTGTTGTGTGGCTTCTGGAGCATAGAATAAACCCTGAATTTCGGGGGCCTCCAAGGAAGCAACTTAGTAATGTTATCTGGTATGTACAAAGTGTTGGATGTGTTTAACTTTGATTTATTTTCTTGCGTTTAACTTTGATTTAATTTCTTGCCTTTGGAGTGATTCCATATTGATCAATCTATAATAAGATTGAACAGCATATATAACTTTTGGCATTTAATCGGTTTTAATTTTCGGTTAAAAAAGAGTTGAAACCAAGCTTTGAAGTATCTGGTTTTGTCGATCTCAGGCCTGGTAACTTAATTGGCAGGTGCCCTGAAAATTAAGTGCTAGTCATCAAAAATTTAAGATTCAAAATTCCCGACTTAGTGACTTAGTGTGTGGGGCAAAAGATACAGATGTGAAAAATTATCACATATTATATTAATTAAATAATGTTACATATAAATATATGTAGTATTGTCTCAAAATAGGTAGACTATTTTGGACACAATCATTTGGTTGAGGGAATATCTCAACTATACATCAATCTAGGAAACATCTAGATCTAAACAACTCTTAAGGAATAAGAAATGATTCTTTTACATAGAAAGAATCATAACTGAGACAAGTAGGAATTATATTTTCAAGTCAACCCCTTAATGATTATTTGTCTCGATATCAATCAATAAAGTCTAACTATGATATGATGTTTACAAACATGATAAAAAAGAATATCTCGATGTCCATATAAAGGAACAACCATCTACCAGAATGCATGGGTAGCAACCGATGCAACCTTCAGTCTACTAGGATGTCCTTTGTGTACATGATTCAGTCAATCATTATTTGCATACATGTACTTGTACTTGCAAATCCCCCTCCATCATCATCATCATGGGTTTTCTCGGATTACCCATAACCATGCTCTGGTTTTATCGGCTTACCTTAAACAATGCCTAGGGATTTGTCAGCTAACCCTAAACCATGCCTACAGAAATCCTTGTCCACTTCACTCTCACACGTGGTTTCTAACTTACCACAAACCTGCACTTGCATACACTCTCACAAGTGTTTTTTAGCTTACCAAAAACCTGCACTTGCATACACTCTCACAAGTGTTTTTTAGCTTACCAAAAACCTGCACTTCCAAAGTGGTTTTAAGATTACCACGAACTTCATGGGGGTACATATGTCTCATCAGGTTTACATTATACACTCCAACTCTTGGAGTTACTAGGTACATACTTTACAAAAACCACTACAAAACACCATAGACTCACAGTGAAGATGTGTGACTCATAATACAACATGCTAGTGAGTCTATTACACAAACTCGCACAAACTTTTACTTTGTTGTCCATCAACACCTAATTTTTGTACAAAACCAATATTGGTTGCACTTCAAACTTATTATCCACCACAAAATGTTTTTGGTCTCCTCTTTCATTTTTAATTGTTTCCTTGGATTCACATGTGAGATTTGTTAAAATAACTAATTCTAACAAAACCACTCCATTAAGTTAGCTAAGCTCAATGTAAATATTTCTATTCCAAAAATTGATAAACACCACTATTAATTTATTTAACACCACTATTAATTTATTTTTCATTAGAGTTTTTAAGCCTACAATTCTAACCAATTGCACTTCTCCATTGAGTTGATCAGGCTCAATGTGTTTACCTTCCCAAACTTCAATTCTCTCAGGTTGACCCGAAGAGAAAGAAGGGGGCGGTAAACCTCTGGTTGCATGAGAAAGACACTATCCAAATCTCTCTGATATTGACCGCAAATCGTCCCCATGACCTTTTCCTCATGCCTTTGAAATGTGTTTCCTTGACAGTCCACGAGGGCTCCTGCTCACAGACTCCTATTTCCCGCTTCATTTCCATTCTCGCCATCTGCATAGCGTGCACGACCATGGTGCCCTGGCTTACCTCTACACACATTGCGTCCCCTCACACATCAATTCCTACAACCGTTGCTTTAAGATGAAAAACAAGACCAAACCACTTGACAACTCTTCCATATGAATCCTGGCTCTCAACGCTCAATGTTGGCTCCACAATACAAATCATCTACTCAACATCTTCGTTGTTGGCTAATCCAAGCCTGGTGAGCACTCTCTTCAACTCTGCTGCCGAGATAAAACTGTCACCGAGACGGTATTTTCCAGCACATAAAACCTCTTTTATAGGCAAGCAACTTAGCCAAGATGGAACCACATGTGGTGCATCTATGTTGTCAAAATGAAATCGGAAGATTTTTCCTAATTCAGAAATTGCATTATCAGTTGCCATAACATTATCATATTCCAGTGCATTTGGTTGACCTATGACAAAATTCAGCCTTGAAAGTGCCTCATCAACAAGAGTTTTGAATTTAGATCCACCAAATTCAACACATACACCAATACCATAAACTACAACCTGTCGCACAAAGTATTCTAACTCTCCAAATATCTAAGATTGAAACCCTCTTTAATGGCAGACATGACAGTTACAATGAGGTCTGTCAAATCCAACCTGATTTTGAATCAGTCTCTGCATGATTAATGAATTTTGTCTAGACAGGTCCTATTTCTACGAACTTTTTTCACCTAAAGACTGCTTCTTTTGCACAACAACAACTCAACCAAATCACTGGTAGAAATCAGCTACACTTTGACGTCTCCAACAATGGCACAAATGATTTATCGCTCGCAACATAGCTTCAACGTCTCCCCAAAATCTTCCATCCCACAAAATCTTCCATCTATTAGAAATTTTTAAGGGGGTAGAGGAGAGGAGTTTGATTCAAAAACAGTTGCAACAAGTCAAATCTCCAATTGCGTCAAGCAAATGGCAACTGGAAAAAAGCTAAATAAAACACACACAAAAATCACCGCAAAACAAAGTAAAACAATGTGGTTGCGATAAATCTACTCATGAAGGTTTAAGGCCATATCGCAACAAACCAAATTTTGGATTACATTATAAAGCATATGTAAATACATTCACATGATAAATTGGAGGTTGTTGCTCCAAGTAAAAACACAAAAAAATCTTACTGAGATTTACGCTTCACTGGGTTATAGAGTAACTGTATGTAAAACTCCGTAAAAATTATTTTCACATGCCTACCACAAATTGCTCCATGATTTTCTCTTCACTACCTCAAAGACTTTCATCCTCTCTCTCTCTCAACCTTGCAAATGACTTTTACATTCATATTTATCCAAACATACATTTTTGACATTAATACATGACAGAGCAAATTATTAAAACACAGGATGGGTGAATGTTAATATCTATGTTGCGGAGTACATATTTCATTGGCAGAGAAAATATTTGACACACTTACCTACCAACCCTATGTTAAATTCACATTCATTCTTAAATGTTTGATGTGTGTTACGGAATGGTATGATGTGTTGCGGAATGGAGAACTTGTACTCCTGCTCAGACCTTTTGTCCTTCAGCCTGCAAACAGATCCGCAACCTACAAGATTCATCTGACAAGTATGGTTGTTTTCAGTGTGTTTAACGCGGTGGTTGGGATTAATTTTCCAACATTCCCCCTTAATCACAATTTCTGCCATTAACAATTGCGAAATAGTGTCTGAGATAAACAAAATTTTTACGTGCCAATGGCTTTGTGAAAATATCAGCAAATAGTTCCTCTGACTTGCAATGCTGCAACACAATTTCACCATTGTTAATTAACTCTAATAAAATGAGATTTAACATCAATGTGCTTGGTCCTCTTGTGAAAGACAAAATTCTTTGACAATGCAATTGCGGAAGTGTTGTCACAAAAAATAGTATTCGTTCCCTCTTGGTCGTGGCGAAGATCCCTCAACATCCTTCTCATCCAAACTACTTGACACACTGCTACTTGTTGACAGTGACACTATTAGCTGCTTCTTAGAGGCCCATGAAATGGCTCCGAAACCCAAATGAAAAACATATCCTAACGTGCTTTTTCTGTCATCGACACTTCCTGACCAATCACTATCAGTGTAACCAACCAGTCTAAAATCACTTGTTGCAGTGTACAAATACCATATTGTTTTGTCCCGTTGACATACCTTAGAATCATTTTCGCTGCTTGCCAATGTGTTTCCTTGGGTGTCTCCATGAACCTCGACACCAGACTTACTTCATACATTATATTCGGCCTAGTGGTGGTCAAATACATCACATGCTTTTGTATAATGTCGGATTGACATTGTCGTTGCAATCTTCTTTGCTCAACTTCAACCCCATGATAGTTAGAGTTGGTGCGGGCTTGTTGTTCTGCATTTTAAACCTCTCCAAAATGTCTACCACATACTTTGCTTGAGAAATACAAATGTCAGTTTCTGTTTGCTTCACTTCTATGCCCAAAAAATATCTTAACAACCCCAAGTCAGTCATTTCAAATTCACTTTTCATGGCTTCTTTAAAATCAGTGATAAGGAAAGCATCACTGCCTGTAAAAATAAAATAAACTACATATAAGACAACAATAAGAATCTTACCATCACTCTCTTTGATGTAGAGAGTAGGCTCACCATCACATTTGTCGAAACCATTATCCAACAAGTAAGCATCTATCATGCTATACCATGCATGCGGTACTTGCTTCAGCGCATTAAGAACTTTCCTCAACCGATACACTTTGTCTTCTTAGCCTTCTACCTCATAACTAGGTGATTGCGCAACATACACTTCCTCTTTCAGCACTCCATTCAAGAAAGCTGATTTTACGTCCATTTGATACACTTTCCATTTATGTTGCGCGACAATCACCACAACTGTATGCACTGTCTCCATCCTCGCAGTTGGCGCAAACGTCTCCGCATAATCTCTTCCATGATGCTGCTTGTATCCTTTGACAACTAGCCTCTCTTTATGCCTTTCAATCTTACCGTCAATATTGCTTTTAGTCTTATAGACCCACTTCACTCTAGTAACTTCTTTTCCTCGCGGAAGGTTCACTAATTCCCATGTGTCATTCTTTTCTATTGCTTCTATTTCTTCCTCCATTACCGCAACCCATTTTTCTTCTTTGACTACATTCTTAAAATGGATTGGGTCATCTACATGAAAAAATAATGCAAATAAGGAATTTAGACCAGCGTTACTATCAACTTCATCTTGCTCATAAATCTCATTCAAGTTTCTGAATTTTGGTCTTCTTATGCTTGTTGAAGATGGGCTTGACATGTCACTTGGTGATGCGCTTTTTAGCGTGCTTGGAGAAACACTTAATTGACTGCGTGATGCATTCCTATTATTTGCTGATGGAGTTCCTTGTTGCTTGCTTTGTTGCGCTTCAAAAGGAGTAGAGGGAGTCACTGTTGAAGAATTACTTATTGTTGTTAATTCCTCTTTGTCCTCATGTGGTAAACATGCTTTGACATTGGCTGTCTTCTCTAGACTTCCATCCCATGCTTCCTCTTCTATGAACTGCACATCTCTTATAATTATGACCTTCTTGGTTGATGGATTATAAAGCTTGTATGCCTTGGATTCATCACTATATCCAACAAATATGCATTTCTCCCCCTTGCTATCCAACTTATTTCTCAACTCATCTGGGACATGTGCATAAGCCACACATCCAAAGACTCTCATGCGAGTGACACTATGCTTTTTTCCACTCCATTCCTCTTCAAGAACCACATTCTTGACACTTTTAGTTAGACACCTATTAATGATATACACTACACAAGCGACAACTTCAGCCCAACAATCATTTGGCAAATTCTTTGCCTTCAACATGTTCCTTGACATGTCCATAATGATCTTATTCTTCCTTTCCACGACACCATTTTGCTGAGGTGTATACCTTGTTATAAATTGCTTGTGAATTCCATGCTCCTTGAATCAAAGGAAATCATTTGAGATGTATTCGCCACCTCCGTCAGTCCTCAAGACTTTGATGTAGTGTCCACATTGCTTCTCAACAAGAGCCTTGTATTGGCGAAAGCACTCAAACACTTCACTTTTATGTTTTAGGGGATAGACCCATGTCTTCTTTGTCTAGTCATCTATGAAGGTCAACAAATAATGGTTGCCACCAATTGATGGTGTCTGCATTGGTTCACATAAATCTGAGTGGACAATCTCCAAAGGTGCCTTTGCCGTTATTGACTTTCCTGCTGGAAATGTCTCTCTATGTTGCTTGCCCAAGATACATCCTTCACATAGGTTGTTCAGTTTTTCTATGAGCGACAACCCCTTCACCATGTCTTTTCTATGCAGTAAATTCAAACCTCCAAAGTTGAGATGACCAAATCTCAAATGCCATAACCAATTTTCATTTTTGACCTATGCTTGATAGTTTACTTGTGTGACAGTTGCATCTTTTCTTCCATCCTTTTGTGAGTTCATTGATAGTTGTGCTTGTGTACCTTTTTCCTTCAAAGGGGAAACATTCTATTGTTTGCCATTGGAACCTTTGCAATCAACTGTCTACTTGGAGGCCTATCCAAAATTATGCACTCATCATTTTTGAAAAAGACATTGTAACCCTTTTGCATGAGTTGTCTAATGCTTATGAGGTTATGCTTCAAACCAGGGACAAAGTAAACATTTGAGATGTACTTTTTCTCCCCCTTCTTTGTTAGGATATTAACTCTTCCTTTTCCCATAACAGAGACTTTGCTATAAGTCCCTAATGTCGCTTCAGATTTCACACTTTCATCTAGATTGGAAAACATTTCTATGTTTCCTGACATGTGGTTGCTACACCCTGAATAGAGATTCAATACATCACTGTGTTTTTCTTGTGCTGCATTACAAGCTAAAAACATGCTATCATGGTTCTGATTTTCATTTGTGAAATTTACACTTGGTTTGTTACTAATGTCATATTTCTTCTTTCTACATTCATTTTCATAATGGTCATACTTCTTACAATAATGACATTGGACTTGAGATTTAACATACCTATGACCTTGTGCTTGATTTTGGCTTGGGCATTGACTTATATTTTGATTGCTACCTCTTCCATTTGAGTTTGAAGGGCTGCTTCTTCCACCTCTGTGTGGGCTTCTTCTTTTTCCTCTAACATATGATCTTCCTCTGCCTATACCTTGACCAAATGAAACTTGTGTCTTGAAGGCATGCTCCAATGAGGAGCTTGTTTCTCTATTCATTCTATATTCATGAGAAATCAGTGATGCATGAAGCTCATCCACTGAGAACTGTGAGAGATCCTTTGTCTCTTCTATGGCCACAACAATGGCATCAAACCTTGATGGCAGACTTCTCAAAACTTTTTCAACTATTCTCCTTTCCTCAAGTGTCTCACCATGAGACCTAACTTGAGTAACCAACCCAATTATATGTGTAAAAAATGAATCTACATTCTCAAACTCTTTCATACTAAGTGTCTCAAAGTCTCTCCTTAACATTTGTATCTTTGTTGTCTTCACTTTTGCCATGCCTTGGTAGGCTGTCTCGAGGGTGTCCCATGCTTGCTTGTACTTTGTTGTTGCTGCAACCCTTGGGAAAATACTTTCATGAACTGCTTAAAAAATGTAGAAGAGGGCTTTTACATCCTTCTTCCTGTTGTCCCTCAACAAATCCCTTTCTTCTTGAGACAAGCCATTGTATGCTACTGCATCTGCCGGTTCTTGAAAACCATTATCCACCAAATCCCAAATGTCTTGAGAAGAAAACATGGCCTTCATTGTAATAGCTCAATAATCATATTTTTTTCCATTAAACTGAGGTATCTATGGATTAGTCAAAAAAAAAAAAAAAACAAAACAAAACAAACAAACAAACAAAAACAAAAAACAAAAAAACAAAAAACAAAACAAAAAAAAAAAAAAAAAACAAACAAACAAACAAACAAAAACAAAAAACAAAAAACAAAAAACAAAAAACAAAACAAACAAAAAAACAAAAAAACAAACAAACAAAAAAACAAAACAAAACAAAACAAAACAAACAAACAAACAAAAACAACAAAACAAAAAAACTTTCTACCTACCCTCAAAACTATTTTTAATTGCTAGTTTTTAATTGCTAGTAAAAGCACTTGTTTTTACACCAGCAAAGCTTAACCTGATCCGATACCATGTTAGAAATTTTTAGAGGGGGCAAGGAGAGGAGTTTGATACAAAAACAGTTGCGGCAAGCAAATCACAACTGGACAGAGGCTAAATAAAACATAGAAAAAAAACTCACAACAAAACAGAGTAAAACAATGTGGTTGTGGTAAATCTACTCATGAAGGTTTAACCCCACATCGCAACAAACCAAACTTTGGATTATTATAAAGCATATGTAAATACATTCACATGATAAATTGGAGGTTGTTGCTCCATGTAAAAACACAAAAAAAAATCTTACTGAGATTTACGCTTCACTAGGGCTCGGGAGTAACTGTCTGTAAAACTTGTTTTCATGCGCACACCACAAATTGCTCCATGATTTTCTCTTCACTACCTTGCACACTTTCACCCTCTCTCTCTCGCTCAACCTTGCAAATCACTTTTACATTCATATTTATCCAAACACACATTTTTGACATTAATACATGATAGAGAAAATCATTAAGACACAGGATGGGCGAATGATAATATCTATGTTGCGGAGTACATATTTCACTGTTGGAGTAAATATCTATGTTGTGGAGTAAATATTTGACATACTTAACTACCAACCCTACATTAAATTCACATTTTACATTCATAATCCAAACATACATTTTTGACATTAATACATGATAGAGAAAATCATTAAGACACAGGATGGTGAATGTTAATATCTATGTTGCGAAGTACATATTTCACTGGTGGAGTAAATATTTGACATAGTTAACTACCAACCCTACATTAAATTCACATTTTATATTCATATTTATCCAAACATACATTTTTTACATTAATACATGATAGAGAATATCATTAAGACACAGGATGGGTGATCAAAGTCATTCATTCTTAAATGCTTGATGTGTGTTGCAGAATGGTCTGATGCAGTGATGTGTGACCTTTTGTCCTTCAACTTGCACACAGATCTGCCACACACATCAAAATTCATCAGACAAATATGGTTGTGTGAGTGTGTTTAACACAGTGGTTGGGATTAATTTTCCAACACAATCAACAATTATTCCTTTTGCTGGCAGCCTTCACAAAGAGCTCGAGGCCACTATCGTTGACGGTCGAGGCCACTATCGTTGACGGTCTCTTTCACTTCCTCACGTCGCTGAGCAGATACAATCCCACACTCCATGCTAGGGAAAACACAAGGCAGAGGTTCTCAATAGGCTCCAACACTTAGTATTCTCTCCATAAAATTCAGTTTCCTGCGTTCAATTGGCACGCCTCCTTAGCAAGGCAAAACACCACATAGGGATACTCCACTCGGAGGTTGTTGCCTCCTTCAGATCCCAATGGAGACAATGAGAGATTCTTCTTCAAACTGCTACAAAACCAGAGCTCGAGCTTTCCCTTTAGACGCAATCAACCTTCTCACGGCTTCTGAGCAGGAATCAACCTTCATACAACGAATTCCAACGCGACAATGACAAGCTTGCTCTTGGCCTCGTCACAATGAGATCTCACCACAGGAGTCTACGCAATGATTCTAATCTTCCACAAAACACAATGGAACACACTTCGCCAAACTCGGCCCGAATGAATGTTTAAACCAAAAAATGATTGGACAAACAAACATTCACCAAATTCTTTATTTCCCTATGCCTAGAAGGGTCTAGGCCCATACAGTGTCTGATACCAATTTGAAAAACTGATCACATACTACATTAATCAAATAATGTTACATATAAATACATGTAGTGTTGCCTCAAGATAGGTAGATTATCTTAGACAGACAATTACTTGGTTGAGAGAATATCTCAACCACACACCAATCTAAAAAACATCTAGATCTAAACAACTCTTAAGGAATATAAACAAACTCTTTTACATAAAAGAATTACAACTGACACAAAAATAAGAATTATATTTTCAAGGTATATATAGCCATGTAAAAATTATAATAATAGTCATTGGAATCAATCCCATCAAATATCATGTAAATGTGAAGCCAACAATAAAATATAAAAAGAAAAATATCTTGTTATACTCATTGCATAATGATTTAGATTCCATGAAGTTCATTGCTTATTGTATAATGGTTTAAATTCCACGAAAACCTTTAATATAGGAATCCACAAATGAATGAAAAATTGGGAAGCTTTAAAGGGAAAATTTCATAACACTAGAAAGAAAACACATAATAAATTTGGAATTAGAAAATGGGAAAATTTTATGACACTAGAAAGAAAACACATAATAAATTTGGAATCAGAAAATGTCCGCAAATGAATGAAAAAATGGGAATTTTAACCATTCAAATTGCTCCAAAAGAAAGTTGTTGAATTAGAGGGGAAATTTCATGACACCTAAAAGAAAAAAAATAAATAGAATAAAAATAAATAAATAAAAATAAATAAATAAATAAAAATAAATAAGTAAATTTGGTTAGATCAGAGAAAATTTTATAGCACTAGGTGTTTTATTTTTTATTTTTTTCTAAGTAAAGTCTAATCTATATTAAGGAAAGAAAATATTTACAGAGGTTACATCATTCGAGAGGGGCATTGCCCAGCCCTCTAACAAAAACAGCTGAAACTGACTATCTTTCCAACGAGACCCCATTACAAGATGTTGTCCATTTTGTGATTCTTGGACAGTGGACATACAGAGACCAGACTCTTGGAAAGCAGACCAAAAAGAACCAGACCCTATAGAGCCTGTAGACACTAACATTGACACTGAATTGACAAAGACAAACCTTCAGGAGAAGGCAGGGGAAAAGAACTAGGAACGACCAAACTGTTAAACGACAAAGACATTGAAAGGACTAAGCCAAAACCTGGAGAAAAGCGACCAAGGAGACTCAGGAAGGGCGACTGGGCGATTCCGGTGGCTTCATATGCTCCGGGCTTGACGTGTCGAGCCAAGTAGCCATCTCCTCATCCCACTGAAGTTGTCCATCGGGGCCTGGCTGAATTGCGCTGTGGCCTTCCTCTCTATCCTGAATTTCATTAACCGGAGGCAGAGTTTCCTGCTCTGGAAAAACAGAACCCAAATTCTCCTGGACTTGGGCCAACGGAGGCTGACCAGCCGGTGCGACAGCAGAAAGGGGGCGGGGCATGTGGAATACCCTCCCATTCATGTCTCCCAACAAGATTTCGTTGGACTGGAATTCTGCAGGGGCCTGGGAAGAGGAAGGATTGTCTTCAGGGGCTGCCTCCGAGAGGTAAATCGATAAATTCACTATGACATCTGAGCGTAGGAGCCTTCCAGGAATTCTGAGGCGGATTGGCAGGTAGGAGTCCGGCAGAAGCAGAAAATCCTGCTCAGAGGAGGATGAAGAATTTGCCATGGCCTCCCTGGGCTCGAAGGAGTTCACCTCCTCACCTTCGAAAGCCGGGCGAATACCAGCTCTCCCTCCGCGCCGAGGCACACCTCTACTGCGCACCATAACTCCGAACTCTAGGGCAATAAGACTTTTCTTCGCCACCCTGAGACGTCCAGCAGGTGAGATTTCATACCAGAATCCGACACCGAGAGTTTTGTTCCAGGTCTGGAGAGACTGGGCCTTGCGATTAAATATCAACTCCATTACCTTCATCGCGTACAGGGTTGCAGCGTCCGGCAGGCGTTTCATTGAAGAGGAGGAATGAATGTTTACTCCTTCTGGCGGCAGGCATTTAAGGGCAAGCATTAGTGCTGCCTCGATTGATGAGGAGCCATCTGCCCATCGCATCCCCGCGTGGCCAGCGATAATATCAATAGCTCTCCTGACCAACACCCGCATCCGGGTTGTCTTCATCTCTAATTTGCATATCATTGTTGAGAATATTCTGGAGGGTTTTAAGTTCTGTGTCTGAGGTTGTTTCCTGCAAAGACCCTTCAAAGAATTCCTCTCCTCTGTTCACCCCTAAATTTGCTAGAAAGTCAGCAACTTTATTCCCTTCTCTCCTTATATGTGTGAAGGCTAGTGCATTATGATTCCGGAGCCATGTTTGGAGCGTTTCAAGTCTGGTTGCTAACCTCCAACTGTTGCTCACCTTCTGGACCTCCCTACCCTGTTGAATTTTGATGATCATGTTTATTATTATCTGGGAGTCTCCTTCCACAATGAAAGGGGTTATCCTTTGAGTTTGTGCAATCTTGAGTCCTCTCCAGAGTCCCTCCAATTCTGCTGTGTTGTTGGTGTTCCAGCCTATTGATCCGTAATAGGTAATTAGGGGATGGCCTTGAGAATTTCTTATCACACCTCCGTAGCCTGTGTTACCTGGGTTTCCTTTGGATGCACCATCGAAGTTGAGCAGATAAGTGTTCGGAGGAGGAGGTGTCCACCTGGATGGTGAGACTTGATGTGTGACTGCATTGACTTGGGAAGTCTGGGGAGGTTGAAGATTTGTTTGCCAGTGACTCCAAATGCTTTGTTCCTGTTGGTTAGTGGGAAGATCCTCGGCAGCCCAGTGCTTGATCGAGAGAGTTTCTTGGATGTTGTTGAGGATGATCTTCTAGACTTCTTCTACTGGTAAATTTTGATCCCTGAAAATCCTCCGATTCCTTTCTTTCCATATGTTCCACATCACAATCCCTGGAGCGATTTGCCAAAGTGTGTTAAGGATCTTACTTTGGTAAGGCGATTGGGACCATGTGCGAATCGTGTTGAGGATATCTCCCTACACTCTTCCATCTTTGCGACTTCTGAAGGCGACTTTTTCCCAGATGTGTCTGCTTAAAGGGCAATTTAGCATTAGGTGAGCCGCTGTTTCCTCTTCTTGCTTGCAATTAAAACACATGGAGGGACCTGCAAATTTCTTCTTTCTCAGATTGTCCCATGTCAAAATTATGTTATGAGCCAGGAGCCAGAGGAAGGTTGATACTTTTGGCCAAATTGGCGGCTTCCATATTTTCTCCCACACTTTATCCTTGTTGAGTCGGTCGTTTAAAAGAAGTCTGTATGCCTCCTTGGCCGTGAATATCCCTTTCTCTTCATAACCCCACCGTAATTTGTCCGCCCCTGCTTCCTTGAGGATCTTTCTGTTCTTTAATTCCGCTGAGAGCGAGGATTTGATGGCTTCCGTGCTGTTTGGTATGATCTGGTTGATATGTTTCCATTCCCTATGTTCTGAGTTGGAATGGAGATTCCAGAATTTGTTAATCGTATCCATATGATTCATTTCCTGAGCTTGGAGATTTTGGATGAGCGTATTTAAGGCAGGCAATTGTTGCCAAGAATCTGTCCAAAATCTTGCACTGCGACCTTCCTTTACCTCCCAGAAACTGTGGTTCTGTATTAATTCTCTGTGCCTTATGGCGGAATTCCACATTGCTGAGCCTTTACTTGTTTCCGTCATTCTTATTATTTCTTCCCGTGGCAGATTACTAGCATATTTGGCATGCCATAGCCGGGCCCATGGAGTGTCTGGGTAGGTTAACCATTTCCACCAGATTTTCGCTCCCATAATTGCATTACTGTGTTCCGGATCCCTGAGTCCTATGCCCCCGGTTATTTTTGGGGTGCAAACTTTCTCCCACTTTACTAGAGCCCATTTCCTGTTAGGTCCTGAGTTGCCCCAAAGGAAGTTGTGTTGAAGCTGTCTTATTGCTTTCAGTACCCCTTTTGGCGCTGCCATTAAGGAAAAAAGATAGATCGGCATGGACTGAAGCACCGCTTTGATGAGCACCATTCTGCTTGCCATGTTCAAGGCTCTGTGAGTCCATTTAAATAATTTTGTCTCCAGCTTTTCAAGGAGGTTGGTCCAGGTTGAGTGCTTTAGAGCTGAGGCAATCAGGGGTGCTCCCAAGTACTTGGAAGGCAGGGAATCTACAGAGAAGCCTATGATGTGCGCTATTGCTCGTTGAGTGATGGGGGGGGTGTTGAAGAAGAAGATTTGGGATTTCGATTTGTTTAAAAAGGCCCCAGAGGCTTTGGAGAACGTTTCAAGAATGGAGATTAGAGAACGGGCTTCTTGCACAGAGGGGTGTCCAAAAAGCATGTTGTCATCGACAAACTGTTGATGGGAGGTGGAGGGAGTTTGATTGAAAGAAAGGCCTTTAAGGATTCCCTCTGAAATAGCTGCTTTTAGGCTTCGTCCTAAACCTTCCGCCATAATGACAAACAAAAAGGGGGAAAGGGGATCTCCTTGGCGAATGCCTCTGGAAGGACGAAAAGTGGCAGAAGGAATGCCATTGACAAGAATAGAGTAAAAAGTGGAAGATATGAGACTGTTTATCCATCTTATCCAAGCTGCATCAAAACCAAATGCTTGCAAGATTTTTTGCATGTATTCCCAACATATGCTGTCAAAAGCTTTAGATAGATCGATTTTAAGAAGCATACCTGGTTTCTTTGTTTGCTTGAGTGAATGGATAATTTCATGGGTAAGAATGATCCCATCCGTTATCTGGCGACCCTCCACATAACCTGATTGTTCTGGAGAGATAATAAGCGGTAGTATTGGTTTCAGCCGAAGCGCTACTACCTTTGAAACAATTTTGTAGATGATATTGCACAAGGCGATTGGTCTGAATTTGTCGGGAGAATTTGAGTTCTCAGATTTTGGAATTAGGGCGATGAAAGTTGCGTTTAGCCCTGGATACATCCATCTCATGGATCTGGATTCTTCAACCAGTTGCCATACTTCCCATTTTATCAGCTCCCAAAAGTGTTGGAAGAAGTTTGATGTAAAGCCATCAGGACCAGGGGCTTTGCCTGTCTTTAGAAGTTTGACCGCCGCCTCTACTTCCTCCAAATTAATAGGCTTAAGGAGCAGAGTGTTGTGCTCCTCCGTAATCAGACGTGGAATATTGTTGACGATTGTTTCAATCTCCCCTGTTCTGTTGATGTTTGGTTCCTGCGACATGGTCTTAAAGTACTGCAAGAATTCCTGTTCCATATCTGCCTGAGTCTCTATTATTTCCCCTTGGGCATTTGTGAGTTGGGAAATCTGATTATGCATTCGCCTTTGTACTGTAGTTTTATGGAAGAATTTTGTATTCTTCTCCCCTTCCTTTAGCCAACGGATGCGTGATTTCTGTCGCCAGAGTATCTCCTCTTGCATGTCCCTTTCTAATAATTTATGTTCCGCTTGTTGTTCTTTAGTCATTAACTCCTCTGTTCTACCCTCCGTGATGATTGTTTGTTGGATGTTTCTGATCTCTTGAACGAGGATCTCCTTTTCTTTAAAAATGTTCCCAAAGGTGTTTTTATTCCACTTTTTTATTTCACCTTTGAGAAATTTTATTTTTTTTTGAAATCTTGCCATTTTTGTAGGCGCCATCGGATTGCATGTTTGCCAAGTCGTTTGAATGAATTCTTTGAATTCTGGATGAGACAACCAGAATGCCTCGAAGCGAAAAGGTCTGTTTATATTTGTGCCTGGTCTATTCCACTGTAGCGCAACTGGCCAGTGGTCCGAGCCTGAGAAAGGAACAATATGTGCTAAAAATTCTCCTCCTGTGTGTATTGCGTTGTCGGATATAAGAAATCGGTCCAATCTTGAAGCGATTTGCATTGGCTTAGCTCTCTTATTGGTCCATGTATACAGTCTGTTGGAAGTGGATACGTCAATCAACCAGTTATTGTTGATGAAGTCCTTGAGAAGGGAGCCATCTCTGTTAAACCTGCATCGCCCTCCTTGCCTTTCCTCTAGAGATGCAATCATATTAAAGTCCCCGCCGGCAAGCCAAAGGGGATAAAGTCTGTCGGAGTTGAGATGCGAAAGGGTATCTAATGTTTCCTCCTTCTTCTGAGATTCTTGAGGGAAATAGACATTGGTTAGATGTCCGTATGTATTGGTTCCTAGAATATGAAATATTGCCTGTATGAAATATTTATTTGCATGAATATTTTGTAAATGAATTTTACTGGCATCCCATAGGATGGCCAGTCCACCTGAAGCTCCTTGCGCTTCGACCGCTGTGACCTGCGCACCTGACCAAGCCTTTGCCACGGATTTTTCCAGGAATGTCAAGCTGCATTTTGTTTCTTGTACAAATAGAATGGTTGGTTTTTCTTCCATAACCAAATTTTTAAGAAGTTTCCTTTTCCTGGGGCCATTTAGCCCTCGAATGTTCCATGATATGAGCTTCATTGGGACAGTTTGGGGTTTGAGTTGAAGTATTTGGTGAGTTTGGCATATTTGCCAGATTCAACCAGAACCTCGCCAATCTTTATTGTCCTTTCTAGAGTCGATTTGCGCCCTCTTTTTTTGCTGTCCTTGGAGAGAAATTTGCCGTCCCATTGGCTTCCTTTCTGTACCCCCAACGAATACTTCTTTTGGGCTTTGCTTAGAACTTCAACAAGGTTGTCTACCTGCTTGTCCGTGATTTTATCAAATTTACCTGTTTTACAGGCTTGTTCAAGGCCCAAGATGTCAAGCTCCCCAATGTCTATAGACTCCCCGTCTACCTCCATAACTTGCGGCTCTTGTGTGTTTTCTTCAAATCTGTTTGCGACTTCCTTGCCTTTTTCCTGTCTGGTGTTATTGTTATCAATCTCCATTTCTGGGTTGTTCTCTGTATCCGAGCTCGTTGCCTTCTTTTTTCCTTCTTGCTGAGCTTTTTGTGCTTTAGGCTTTTCAGCGTTTTGTGTGTTGTTGTTCTCCATAACTTCGTCCTTGTCCTCTGCATTTGCCAGAGCATCAAAACTGTTGCTGGTAGAGGGTTTGGTATTCCCTTCTGGATTCCGCTTGGGAGGATTCGCTGCTTTTTTGTTGCCTCTTCTTCGATTTGGGACTTTGGTGTATCCGTCCTGTGACTGTTGTGCTTGCGTGGTTTGGTTTGAAGGCTTTACATTCAGAGGACAATCACGGAAGAGATGTCCTATGGCATGGCATTTTCTGCATCTGAAAGGCACATGTTCGTAATCTATTACTTGGATCCAGTCATGGTCTTCATGAAAGAGTCTCATCTTATCCGGCAGCGGTTGCTTCAAGTCCATATAGACACATATCCGTGCATATGAGGCGTGTATCGTATGTCTGACCGCCTTGGTTTCTTCTGCGACTTTGACGAAATCTCAGCACTAGGTGTTTTATTATTGAAATGTGTAATATCTATATTTTTTTATCATTATGATTTAAAAGATATTATTGTATTTTTAATTTTTTCCCTTACATTATGAAAATAAGAAAGAAAGATGTCTAGTTTAGGAACAATGTTAAATACCCCAAAAAAATTCTCTTGAATTTTGTTTTTGGAAAGGCTCATCACAATAGGTGACATAATAATTTAGATATTATCTTATTTCTTCACATGGAAGACAAACTTTGAATCTTGTTTTTGGAAAGGTTCATTACAATAGGTGACATAATAACTTCGATATTATCTTTCTTTCTTCACATGGAAGACAAACTTTGAGAGAAAATACAAGTTAATTATTGTGACATAATAACTTAGATATTATCTTTCTTTCTTCACATGGAAGACAAACTTTAAGAGAAAATACAAGTTAATGCTATAAGACCTACAGAAATTTACACCTTGAAAATCTAAACCCTTAAAATCTAGCCCCTTATAGATTAGCATCTAATCTTTTCAAAAACTGTGATTTTTCTTAAATAATAATGATGAGTCATTCTTCATTAATTATAACCAATAATATTATACTCATTATCCATTCATCAATAAATTATAATAAATTTAATTATTAAAAAAAATAAACATGGTAAAC
The DNA here is from genome assembly GCA_000404065.3 of Pinus taeda. Classification (NCBI taxonomy): domain Eukaryota; kingdom Viridiplantae; phylum Streptophyta; class Pinopsida; order Pinales; family Pinaceae; genus Pinus; species Pinus taeda. Next base: position 310,403 of record APFE030350157.1, read on the forward strand.
AAAACCAAAAAATTATTTTAATGTTGTTAATCTTTTCCATACTTAGTAAATTTGAAAATAAAATTATCCTAGTAGGTTTATATAAAGGTTCCAAACAAATTATTCACTTGGCAAGGCAATATTATGATATATAAAAAATTAAAATTAATCTAGTAAATTCATTCACTTTGGTAGTAGAAAAAATAATTACATTTATAATAATATATTTCTACTTTAAAATGAAACTGACCACAGCGCAACATTGTTTTGTGCAGGTTCTCCCTCTCCACGTTGTTCCTTTCACATAGTGAGTATTGTTTCTTCGAATTTCTGTTGGTAAAGGCTTTAAAGGCTTTAAGATTCTGTGTAGTGTAATGGTTTGATTTATTTATTTTACGAAGATGTACCGAGAATGATGAAAGCTTCTCTAGGTTAGCAATAAGGGAAAGGTATTGCTGGTAATAAATTACACGTGCCCAAAATAAAATCCGTTCTGGAAACAAGTGTGTGCAAAAACAATCAAACATGATGCAAATATATATGGAATTGATGCAGAGGAAAATACCAAGAGCACGCTTGCACGAGCAGTTCTTATCATATGGCTATGTGTGATCTTAATCATCAGTCAAAGTTACACTGCAAGTCTAACAACAATCCTCACATTGCAACGGCTTTCAACAAATATTCAAGGAATTAATAGCCTAGTGGCAAGCAATTCACCAATAGGATATCAAACTGGATCATATGTTAAAGATTATCTATCAGAAACGTTCAATATAGCCAAATCCAGACTAGTTCCTCTGGATTCGATCCACAGCTATGTTGAAGCATTATCTCTGGGACCAAACAAAGGAGGTGTAGCAGCAGTTGTGGACGAGCTTCCCTATATTCAATTGTTTTTATCCAAGCATTGTGGATTTACAGTTGTGGGTGGACAATTTTCCCAAAGTGGATGGGGATTTGTAAGTAGCCTTCCTCTCAATTCTGTTTTGCCATTTTATTCTTCTTCAATATGAAAATCCTGAAAATATGTATGTTGATATCAAACAGGTTTTTCCAAAGAACTCCCCACTCGCACCCGATATGTCCACAGCTATCCTGGCCCTTTCTGAGAGTGGCAAACTTCAGAGTATTAACAATAAGTGGTGGAAACATGATGAATGTGATAAACAGAACAGTCAAGTCGAGTCCAACTCCAATAAGCTTGACCTGAACAGATTCTGGGGTCTCTTCTTACTGATTGGAATTGTATGCATCATAGCCTTGCTTGTATTTTTCTGTCGCATGATTTACCTGTTCACTCGTGATGCCGGCAGATATATTGAAGATTCCAATCATGGTTCCCGTTCCTTCATCTCAAGAAGTGCAAGGATTCTGAAAGCATTTTGCAGTTATGCTTTGAGGGACGTTGATCATGAAAGAAACGAACAGCTCCAGAAAAAGGCATCAGAGAAGACAATGGATGTGCATTCTGGCATCTGAGAAGTCAACCTGAGTCCTTTACCAGCCTCAGTCTCAGTCATACATTGTTAGTCGATCATGCTATTTCTCCTTTTAGTTCTGTACTTCCAACTACACCGTTTCAGTTACAAGCTTGAGTAACATTTGTAAATGTAAAGATGGATATCTATTATTGAAAGGGAGTAGTTTGTCACGTCAGCTGGCCAGGTTTCATATGCCAGCCTGCTTCTCTGAAAGAAATGGGGCTTAAATAATATTGGAACAATGGATGGGAAAGTCTGCCCTCTGATGTTGAGCTGTCTTAGCTATCACGGTTATTATTTTAAATGTAAGTGAATGGTTATTTCTTCTTAGATATTCTGTATATTTCCTATCTGTACGCTTGTCTGTTTTTAGTTCTCGAGCCGTAGCTTTATAAGCCTATCAGGGGAGAACGATACCAAAAACTATGGCCTTATCAGCGTTATAAAGACTACACACCTGCTAATCCAAATAATGTCAGTTTGAAATAAAGACTACACACCTGCTAAGACTACACACCTGTGGCGTTGCAAGTTTGATCGGAAATAAATCTGGATCTTTAAAATTGGATAGCAAAGATCCAATGTATTTATAGAATTGAAATGAACTCAATTAAAAGAATTGCATTCCTAAGTCAGCTCAAACTTGAAAGGCACAACTCTGTGAATTCGTTGGTGTGGAGTTTTGCATAACAAGAAAAACTTATACACTATTTATCTAAGTTATCAAATTCAGATTCAGATTTGTTTCGAAAAAAATTTATCTGAACAAATTTCAGAATATACATCTAAAAAAAAGTAACATATAATTTTTTTTATTTATTTTCAAAAAATTTGGAAGTTAAAATGAATTGTAATTTCAAAACTTCAAAGAAAATTCATTAAATCTTTTTCATAGATATTTTTTTTTATTTTTTCCAATACTAACTTTTTTTAATGTATATATATAATGTAATGCCACACTTAAATTTTAACTTGCAAATTTTATTAATGTTTATATTATCTGAAAATATTGAAAAATGTTGTTCTAATATACAATTCACAATTTTTATTATTCAAATTCCCAACTTACTTTCTTAAATTGAATCTTAGGAAGAATATGGTCTCCTTCCATTATTTCAAATAATATATATATTCATCTCACATTCCCCAATGTATCATCACATTTACTATTCGAACTCATTATCAATATATATATTCATTTCACATTCCCCAATGTACCCTCACAATTACTAGGGAGAAAACATGGCCCTTCACATTTAATTACATCTCGCATTCCTCAATGTACCCTCACACTTACTTGGGAGAAGACATAGTCCTCTCTGTTTAATTATCAATATATATATTCATCTCACATTCTTAAATGTACTTTCAAATTTACTTGGGAGAAGACATGGTCTTCTCCCATTAATTTCCCAATTTTATATTCATGTCACATTTTCAAATGTACTCTCAGTGTTACTTGGGAAAAGAGAAGTCAACTGTAAGGATGGATGAGAAGTTAATGACATTAATGAGAGGTGGTTGAGATGGAGAAGAAACGGAGGGTATAAAAAAGAAAGGGACAAGGGAGAAAAGGGGATGTTGGGCCTTGCTTATGATTTTGGGGGTTGGTTGTGATTTTGGAGAACTTAGGAACCTGTGGAAGTTTCTTGGGTTGTTGAGAAGAGGGAAATATTGTTCATCTTGGTCTGGATCATTCATCTTGGACACACACTGCATCTAGTTGGACTTGGGCTCAAAGGGCTAGGGAATCTGTGGAGATTCCCTGGGCTATGGATTATTTCCTAGTTGGCTGGGACGTAAATCTAGTTGGATTAGTCAAGAGAAGCGTTAAGTAGGAGTAGCAGCTCACAGGCATCTCCACCAGCCACCGATACAGGGATTCTTCTATAGATTGTTCATGTAAATTTATTAAAATGGAATGTTCACTATAAGTTATAAGGATTAGGATGTAAATAGTAAAATTTTCATTGTTTAAAAGCTAAGTCACAGGACACGTCCCCTAGGGTCCCGTGTCCCGTATTTCACGTATTGGACACGAAAACGGCCCAAATACGTGTCGAATACGATTTTTATCGTGTCATAAAAAATGGAATACGTATTCGGCGTTTTCGTTCGTGTCATAAATTCAGCATACACGTATTTCGTGTATAGAATACGTTGCCCTAACGTATTTCACCGTTTTGAATACGTACTGGGGAAAAAACACTTATTAAAGCCTACGCGTGGTCTTTTCGGTGTTATTTTCGTTGGGTTATTTTCGTTGCTGCTTAACTTGTAGACTTATAGCCCAGTGAATAATCACCACCTCATGTGGTTGGCCACAAAGCCCACAGTTCAGTTCCCGTCAAATTAGCATCTAATCTGAATCGTGATCTCATCCTTTATTTTTCTTTAGTTTATGCCATTTTATGCCAGACACCTGGAAAAATCACTAAGACAAGAGATGACAGATTTTAAAATTCAAGGCAGATCATTTCAATGGAATGATGTAACAAAACCGGTAAGCAATGGAGGTAAAAGAATTACATGACCTGACAAAATGAGATCTCTATCATGTCCCCTGCACAAATTGCTAAGAGCAAATTGAAAATGGATGCAGTGTACAGACAATTTACATGACCAACCTGCTTGACTGATGATGATGATGATCGTCATACAGCTCTCCTAACATAACCGTCATTTTTACATATCTTGTAGGTGTACAGAGATCAAACTCCAACACTTATTTTGGACAAATGAAGACTCATATGCTTCGAAATTTGGCATGAAATTACGAAAAATCAATTACACCATAAAAACAAACTCCAAACAGGACAAGACGACAATAATCATAAGATGTCTATGCACATTAAAGATCTGAAATGTGGTATCTTCATCACAGGCTGGCATTTCTTCCCAGGGGATAGAAGAAACGAAGTAACAGAAACAACTTCATGGCTTTTGCTACTAATCACTCTTGACTTTGGCTCGGTAAACAACTCTCTTCTTCTTTGATGAAGTATTCTCAATTGTCAATATCACTTTACCCAGCTCATGAATTTTGAAAGAGTTACGTAATGGTTTTTCATCAGAAGCCATTGTATTCATTTTCGATATCATAATTGTGTATCTGCCTTCTGTATTAGGGACAAACTCTTCTCCATAGGTCACTTCCCAGCCCAAAACTGTTATATCCCAAACTATTGGGGATCCAACCTGTGAGTTCAACAAGGGAACAATAAATAAACTGAAGAAGCTCGTGAGTGAATACATCTGTCAATTGTAGTCATTTGATTAGATAAGCTGCAGCCTGCAATTTAATATGGGTAAAAAACTATATTTCGGTATATATATATAATATATATATATATATATAATATTATTATTATATTTATTATTATTTATATTATTATATATATAATATATATATATATATATAAAACGTGTCCCCCGTGTCCTGTTTCCGGGTCGCTGCGTTTCGTATTGAATACTCGTATTTACGTGTCCTCCGTGTCTCGTGTCCTCGTGTCATGTGACTTAATTTAAAAGTCTTGTAAGAAAGTAAATCATTGCCTCTGGTTGCATTTAAATTCTAGAGAAATAGATTTGTTAAAAAACCTTAGGATTGGGCTCTTACATATAAGATGGTCTGAAAATAATGAAAGACAAAATGTATCCAATTTATTAATATTGTAGAGTGAAAAAACCTATAAGTAAAATCTGATAATATGAAAATCTCAAAACTGAAGTTCAATATAAAGAATGACATACTGGATATTAAAAGTAGCATTGGAGTGATCTCCATATGCTAAAGAATTTATGTTTCAATCATTATCCCTGTTAAATCCAAATATATTTAACATTAAGTATGAGTGTATATCATTCTTTGTGATGGACCACAGAAAATGAACCCTTCTAATTGAATTCCACACCATTGATCCTCTCTTTTGCAGTACAACGTAATTGCTATAATTTAACTTAGTAATTATAATCATCCAAAAAAATATGAAAATGAATAAAAACTTCTTGTTATTTAATTACAAATTTTTAATATAAAAACACTAGTTTTTCGTACTTTTTAATATTGATTTTGTTATCATCCTAAAAATTCATTTCATATTAAGATGGACCGGGCGAATTTTTCTTTTTTTTTTCAGCGAACTTGTTAACTATGTTATCTATTAGCAATTCACTAACTAGCTTTTAACATGAGCTGAGAGGATTCAATTCCTTAACGTGCTTTTTTATTTTTAGATTTTTTTTTATGGATATGAGCAAAATTTTAATTTTGATAACTGACAAACAAAATTGCACATCATATTGGACTGTAGAATGAACTTCTTAACTCAATTAGCAACTCACCAATTAATCCTCACTTTTTATCTTTGTCTGATTGACAGAGTACTTGATGAAGATGTTAGTTCACGCTCCACCATTTGCATTTTGCGAGTGATTTCCATGAATAACAGTTGACAGAATATCTAGGTTGTGAAGCATCTTGTAGTGACTTAATTTTATGAGTGGGCATCTAGATGGTGTTTGAATGCCGCTTATAACTAAGGTTTATGGTTTGTTGTTGTTGTTATTTAAATGTTAAACCCACTCTCGGAGCCGTGTTGAACAAGACTATTAAACATCGTATTCATATTACTTTGAGTTAATTCACTGTCTTTTTTGTAGTTGAAGTTGTAGTTGCATCGCATAATCTAACGAGGCGAAGGAGTTGCCTGGAAAGTTATGGAAATTCCGGTCATATTTAGAGAAAATCCGGAAAGGATTTTTGTAAATCCAAGTTATCGTTGTTAAACTTCAAAATTTTAGGTGTTCTAGACTTTTTTGATGGTGTTGAATCCATTTCCACCATCAAAAACACGATTCAAACACTGCCTCTACAAGATTTTCTAAAAAAAATTGCACGGATTCCAGCATTTTTTGCCGTCCGGGCAATCCCTCCGCCTCATTAGACGACTCTGTAGTTGCATATGGTTGTTTGTGCATTGCAAAATCGTTCATGAATAATAACAATGAAAATGACAGCAACAACAGTTATTGTTAGGGTTCAAAAGAAATAAATATAATAAACAATAAATAAACATTCAAACTATGTACACCATGATTTATCTAGAAAATTTTAATTAGGGAAAAACCAATCAACAATAGATTTCTTATTCTCACTACAATGAATAATTTTCTAGCCTTTTAATGGTTTCAACTATATATAATACTATGAACTTATTACCTTGAGTCACCAATACCAGATACCCAACAAACTACAACTATTAACCATCACTGTTAACACAACTTCAACTTTATCACAGAATCAAATTTATCTAACAATTATATAAAATAATTAAATGCTATGCCCAATGGGTAGAGAGCATGCAGTATACCTTCCATGAAATTTTTTATTCATAGCCATTGGACAATGGCAATCTGTAGTGCGTAAACATGCGAACAATGCCCCCCAAAAGTATGATGTACTCAAGTGATATATATATAAGGAATGAGAGATTATTAATCAATAATCAACTATTTGAATGCGGTGTCGTTTCCTTTCTTTTTAATAGTGTGCCTTAATCGTTTTAATGCACTAATATAATTAATATAATTAAGATTATTGCATGCCTATATGTATTTGTATATGAATGCATTATATCTACTAACTAAGAAATATCATTTTTCCTGGTTAAAATTTTAGAAAATATAAATATTTTAGTATGAATAATTTCAGTTATACTAATAAGAAATATATCATTTTTGGTTAAAATTTAGAAAAGATAAAGTTAGTAGACAATAGTTTCATCAATAATTTGATGAAATTTAAGATCTGTGGTAAATTGTCGATTATATTGATATGGTATATTTCTTTAAAAGACTTCAGGGTATAGATTTTAATAAGTGAAGAGTGTTAGATTATAATTAATAAAATAGGACATTAAGTTTTTTAAATAAAGTAAAGAATATGAATTTGATTAAATTAATTAAAAGGAGCGAGACAAATAATTATTTAGAAGGTGAAAAAGCGAAAAAATAAAGAAGATAGAAAATAAGATTGATTTAAAAGTCATATTATTGTTTCTAATAAAATATTTATATTAATAGGAAAATAATAGAGGAATATAATATTATTATTATAAAGTAAGAGTTATGAATAAGATATTTGTAATAAAAAGAAGGAATTAAAATAAAAAATTAGAATTAGAATTATGAAGAAAATGTAAAGAAAATATTTACCACAATTATGAATTAAAATAGAATAAGAATTAGTTGAACCGTTGGGTCACAAAACTCTATGACAGTCCATTTCTTCCATCTCTAAGAGATTATTAGTTAAAAAATTAAAAATAAATAAGAATGATTTAGTTTAAATTAAAATTAATTAAGAAATGTAACAAAATTGAAAAGGACTTAAAGAAATGATGGTTAATTAGAATTAGAGGACTTAAAGAAATTAAAAAAAAAAAAAAATGAATTGAAGAATTAAATGGAAGGTAGAGAAAACAAAAAGAAGAGAGGGTGAAGGGCAGGATTTAAGAAGGGTTAGATTTAATAAAAAAGGGATAAGATTTAGATAAATTGGATTTAGAGGACAAAAAATTGATAATAAGATTCCATGAATGACTTAATTACCATATGATATGTGCATAATAAAACATTGTAAAAAAATAAAAATACTAAATCAAAATAGATAATATTGTTTGTTATAATGTTATATGAAGAAGTGGAGAGCTTTTTTCAGCAATAAATTATATATATATAAATATATAATATAAATAATATATATATATATAATGGGATCAAATTACATATAGGGTGATTCCAGAGTCCATATCAGATACAACATATCAATCCTGAGCGAGATCTCGCTTCCCATCCAAATCATCATACATCATATAAATCCAACAGTTCCAATTGAGATGGCCTAGAAAGTTTGGCCACGTTATACAGTGTACAAAAAATATGTAACAATTATGAAGTTGTATTTTGGTCCATGAGGTAAAAGCATATGTTCTACATACTCCATAATATAAACATCAATGCCACAGTAGTAAGAAAAAGGCCAGGGATATGTACAAACATATATAAGATAAGCATATAATGTCAAAAAATATCAAAAAAACATAACAGCAATAGTCACCCAGGGAATGGAAACACTCATGCGTCGAATGTAGTGTCTCTCATCTTGACCATAATGTGCAACTGCCAGTTGCACTAGCAAACTCTCCTTTGACAATCGATCAGCTTGTTGGTTGAATTCCCTACCTATATGCATAATCGAGGAATTCTGGAATAAAGTACATAGATTATCAATTTTCTTGAGCCATCCCCCTGAGCGTATGTTGTTCGATGTTAGCATCACCTAAAACATACTTAACAGTGGTTTTTGAGTCACCTACTCTCTAAACCAAACACCAAACCAAGCTACTCTCCCCCTTTGACATCAAAGGTAAAGAGTTGACCAATCTTGAATGAAAACTTCCATATTTAAAATGTTAAATATGAACATTGATCATACTCCCCTAAACATATGCTGAAGTTTCTGAAAGATAACTCTATAACTCATATGAATGGTCCTATTACCAAAAATCAAACATACATCAATCACTCCCCTACACTAAATTTACATATTTACATATTTGGCATCATTATTACCAACTTCCCCAGCACAATAAAATTTATTACATCAACTTCCCAAACACAAAACACAATGAAATTCCAAACACAATAAAATTACAATGGTTTTTCAGGAAGTGCAGACCTTAACTCTACAAATTCGTTGGTACGGAGCTCCGCATAAATTCCTGGTTATGCTGAGCCGTGCATAAGTTTCTCCCCCATATTTGCCAAGGAAAGCAATTGTGTATTGAAAGTATTTGTTGGGCTTAACAATTATCATAGCTGGTTTTTGAATGCGATGAATTAGCATAATTGGAAGGCGTTCAACATTGTATGTCGTTAAAAAATTTTAAGATATCAGATTGTCCATTTTGATCACGAGATAACACTCAAAGTATGTATCTATGTTTTATGGATTTTGGTTTTGCACAAATTAGTATCGTTGATATTGAAAATTATATGTATTGCTTAAGAGAAATACTTGGAATCAAGTTGGACTAGTTTTCTATTTCTTTTTATTAATATCAATATCAATGGCTCTATTCCTTTTAGGACTGTGCTCATGCTTTAGCCTGTTCACTTACGTTCTGGGATCTAATTATTCATATCTAATAGGATAATTTGTGGAGAGTATTATTTTATTTGTTGTTTTAATGAGATGGATTATGATTAATGTTATTCAATGATGGTTACAAGACTCATC
>APFE030350157.1:320177-346548 GCA_000404065.3 Pinus taeda
ATCAATCAGCATCAGAATCAACATCACTGTCCCCATCATCATGGTCCCCACTGCTCTCCTCTGCATCCTCCTCCTCCCTTGTATCCATAGTCGCCTCTACATCTGTTGGTATGGAGGTTGACCCCAAGTCATCAAATCTAATAGGCTCTAGCACTGGATCATTGAGATCCATGTTGGCCAATGCCAACTCAACAGTGGTGTCCAGACCCATATGATCAGGAACAGTGTTACTTGGGAGCGGGAGTGAAAACGGGAGCGAGAGCGACATATTCAGAAGCTCTTGGTTTGGTGCTCTTGATTAAATACGAGTTCTATACCCTAATACATGACAAAATTCAATGGAAACATTGCAATCCCCCAATCCTAAAATCCTGAAAAACTGATAAGTCTGTTGGATTTTGAATGAAATCTAAAATTCTACTTTCTCCATATGAAATCCAATGAGGCCGGAACCACTCTCAAACATCCTGAGTCATTTCATGGTAATGTTAAAAATTTAAGTAAAAGGAAGAAAATGAAGATTAAGGAGAATGTCACTTTTAATTTAAGAATTTAACATTACCATGAATAGTGTATCAATACTAGGGCCTAGACTTGATCATGAAGCTGCCAAAATGCTCTACTCCTTGCTGCAACAGCACAAATCACTTGCCTACAGGACAAATCACTTGCCAAATGAAAATATTAATGAGCAAACACGCCCTTTTCTTTCCTGCACTGAGCTTAGCGAGTCCTGGAAACAGGACACGTGTCCCAAAATCGCGACACGCTTTTGAAAATCGTGACACAACCTCGGATTCGACGTGTCAGAAACGGACACGACGTGTCATATGATTTGGACACGAATCCGGACTGAATCGTGTCAGATTCACTGGATTCGGGATTCGTAGGGGGTTTAGGACGAATCCGATGACTTAGGTGCAATGTAGTGAGGTGCAACATGATGACGAAATGCAACACAACGATAGGTGAAGGAGTCACCTTGGAGAATTGGTTGAAGTAGCATGTCTTCAACTGATCTCATGTATCATTTTCTTAGAGATGATCTATGCTCTTATTTAGATAAGTCAAAGAGTTGACTTCTGTTGTAAACGTACTATCTCTCTCTTTCTTTCTGCTGAACTATTGAAGAACATATAAGAAGAATTGATCAAGGGTTTCCCCACATAGGGGTTTGTCCCTGGCTAGCGCCACATCTTGTTTCCTCTTGTCTTGGCTTGTCTTCTGCGATTTATGTTTATGTTCTATCTGCAGTTTACTTTAATGCTGATGTGATTGCTAATCTGGAAAATGTATTGAGCTAAGTGTGAAAATTGAAATAAATTGCTCTAAGCATAGAACATACCCAAAATTAACACCTTTTCACCTTCCTTTTTTATTAAATTCACTTTTCTTAACTCACTTTATGATATTTCACTTTATAAAGTTAAAGTGACTTCTCACTTGCCTAGGAAATATCACCCCTTCTCCTTTTTCAACGTTATAAAGTTTTCTTAGGGAATTTAAGCCCCATTATTAAATATTTCCCCGCTTTAGCCTATGGGAACCACTTTAGGCTAGTGGACTTTGTCATAAGTTTCCTAAGTGGTTGGGGACATTACAAGCACAAAGCAATTTTTTTGGGAAAACACATTATATTGTCGATTGCATTATATACTTCGTTTTTAAATATCAATTTTCTACGCTTTCCACAAGGAATCATTGATTTACCTTGTTATGAATATAATTAATAATTAATAGTTAATAACAAGTAGTATATTGAGGATGCAAGTCTCATAAAACATGACCATTCATTAAACTTTTAAAGGGTACATATCTAGGTACATTTATGGGACCCTCAGTTGTAACCAATTCATATTCTTCAACCATATTTTTTTTATATATACTTGTATCCTCAATGGATCTCTTCATATTTTAGGTGTTCTAGATTTGCTGACTCAAGTATGAACTTTCTTCATGACATACAAATTGAAAATACTATGTATTTTAGAATCTTATGTCCATTTTTTTTACCATTATCATATTATTAGCTCCTCTGGAAGAATTGTTGATGGTGGAGGTAAATGAGTTCTTATTACCATTATTTCTAGAAAATCTGGCTACAAGGAATCATTTTTGCTATTTGCAAGTCACACTTCACCATAAAAATGTTGTTTTTGCATTTATTTCATCAATATATGAAAACATCTTGGGATGTCATTGTTTATTACAGGTCATGTGAAGATGTTGTGGAAGCTATTCACAGCAAGCTGCAGAAGGTATTTACTAGAGTTCCTCTTGTGGTAGAATTTTTATGACTGCCTTATAATTTTCAAAAAGAGAGTGCTAGGTTTTATGCATCACGCTTTTATTTGTCATTGGCAATAATTTACTTTAAACGACAGAGATGCTGCCATGTTCGTTTACCCAAAATCAGCTGTTAAAGCAATTATTGAAGCGATAACAAGTATCAAAAGTCTCAATGAGCCAAACTTGGAATGTGATTCTTTTATTTTGTTAATTAATCCATATTTTCTTTTATTTCTTTTGAAAGTTTGAGAACTGATAGGTGCTAACAGCACTAAACAATAAAAAACAAAACAAAACTGTAGTAATAATTGTAAAAATCGACAACAACAGATTCAACACTAAAAACTGAAATCCCAGTAATTTTTTAGGAGTAGATTTGATTTGGCAATGCTATACTATAAATGACCAAAGATAAACCAACAGTAGCTATTAGTAACAACACATGAATGCCTGAAATCCTCGGTACATAAATCTGAAACTTTCCTAAGAAGGTATGGAAGCCAACTAAGGCCAAATCCCAGGTAGTATGGACACTGCCCTTGTACTAGTTGCAATAGCATGCACACTTTACCCCTCGATTCCACTCTAATGCTTAAGAGCCATTTTGTTGCTAGTGATCTCATTTTTTTCAATAATAATAATAATAATAAACAAGTTAAAATCCACAATGAGCGACACTTATGAGTGGGACATAATAAACACTAAATATAGGTGGAATTATAAAAGATCACAACTGTGAGGAACATAAATGTGAGCATGCTTAATAACAAACTTTGAATGTGAGTATACATTAATAGTTATCTCTAGGCATTGTAATTGGTGGCCATCAATACCAACAAAGATTCCCTTTTTTAAGGATGTCAAACCTCCTTTCCCAATCCATCTAACACAACACTAGACTTTTTGATTTAATTTGTTCACTGTGAAGCATGATAATAGTGTTTATTTCAGCTGCAAACAATACATAGTTTGACGGACCACAACAAAATGAAGTAACAATGAGATGAAAGGGTTGGGAACACTTACTAACCCAAAAGTGCAATGCACCAAAAAATGCCTATTTGACTATTTATTGCTAAGGGCTGTTTGGTCGAGCAAGCTTTCACTTTCACATAAATCAATTTGGTAATCAAACTTGGGTGGATTTTTCATTCATATAAAAATAATAAATATAAATATAATAATAATAATAATAATAATAATAATAATTAACTAATGGTTAGTTAGTTAGTAATGAAGAGGCATGTCTTAGGGACATGACCATTCATGAAAGGGCATCTACTTAGGATATATAAGCAGACCCTCATTTCCATTTGTAATAATCTCATATCTCATATGTTGAAATTTGGTACCGGAGGATAGGTGGTTCCTTAAGGCTTTGATCTTTGGCCTAGGGAAAAGTGTCCAAAAGAATTTAATTTTTCTCCCAAAGTAACTTTATAATTTTTATGAAGTTAAATCTAATTTAAAAGTGACTTTAAGTGATAAAGTTACTAAAGTCTAATTTAAAGTGATTTTAATAAAGTTAATGTAAAATTAGAAAGGAAAAGTGACTTTGGAAGTAAATGACTAAGTGGGTCTTTATTAAAGTTGAGTGAGTTAAAAAATAAAAAGTGAGATTTAAATGAGCATTTAATCTCAGCCCTAGATCTCAATCTATTTCAGCCATTGGATTTAGAGGTTACCCAAAAGTCACTTAAGATTAGATTAAAGGAGGAAAAGGAGGCAAAAGGTCATTCATTCTTTCATGAGCAGATTGAGAGAAGGAGAGCAAGAGAGCAAGGGAGATTTCTGGACAAGGAGGAGAAGGAGACAACAACTTGGCACACAGTGAAAGGCTGATTTTGGCACGATTTTCTAGAAATCCTTTATAGCTGGTTTGCATAGAAATCGAGGAGTCGTTCACACAGAAATAGAGGTCTGTACAATGCATTTAATGCAGGCCGTACAATAGTTTAAGGCTGAAAGTGGGCATGAAAATCGAGGAGGCCGTACTACATTTATTTTTGTCATGTTTGCTATAATTTCCAGTTTGCTGTGAGGCACGTGAAAAGAGATAAGTTGTAAATTTGCTTGCTGATTTTTTGCTGAATATTTTTCACTATAAAAAAGGCATTTTTAGAAATAAAGAAGAGCTCTCGAACTGGTTTTCCCCAAGAGTTGTAGGGGGTTTTTCCAGGGTCATATTGACCAAAAATCACTGTGTTCAAATGTGTTAAATCACTGTTTGTACTTGCTGATTTTTTATTTCTGCATTTTTCAGCATTCTGTAAAATTTCCATAAATTGTGTTTTCAGCTAAGTCACAGGACACGTCCCCTAGGGCCTCGTGTCCCGTATTTCACGTATTGGACACGAAAACGGCCCAAATACGTGTCGAATACGATTTTTATCGTGTCATAAAAAATGGAATACGTATTCAGCGTTGTCGTTCGTGTCATAAATTCAGCATACACGTATTTCGTGTATAGAATATGTTGCCCTAACGTATTTCACCGTTTTGAATATGTACTGGGGAAAAAACACTTATTAAAGCCTACGCGTGGTCTTTTCGGGGTTATTTTCGTTGGGTTATTTTCGTTGCTGCTTAACTTGTAGACTTATAGCTCAGTGAATAATCACCACCTCATGTGGTTGGCCACAAAGCCCACAGTTCAGTTCCCGTCAAATTAGCATCTAATCTGAATCGTGATCTCATCCTTTATTTTTCTTTAGTTTATGCCATTTTATGCCAGACACCTGGAAAAATCACTAAGACAGGAGATGACAGATTTTAAAATTCAAGGCAGATCATTTCAATGGAATGATGTAACAAAACCGGTAAGCAATGGAGGTAAAAGAATTACATGACCTGACAAAATGAGATCTCTATCATATCCCCTGCACAGATTGCTAAGAGCAAATTGAAAATGGATGCAGTGTACAGACAATTTACATGACCAACCTGCTTGACTGATGATGATGATGATCGTCATACAGCTCTCCTAACATAACCGTCATTTTTACATATCTTGTAGGTGTACAGAGATCAAACTCCAACACTTATTTTGGACAAATGAAGACTCATATGCTTCTAAATTTGGCATGAAATTACGAAAAATCAATTACACCATAAAAACAAACTCCAAACAGGACAAGACGACAATAATCATAAGATGTCTATGCACATTAAAGATCTGAAATGTGGTATCTTCATCACAGGCTGGCATTTCTTCCCAGGGGATAGAAGAAACGAAGTAACAGAAACAACTTCATGGCTTTTGCTACTAATCACTCTTGACTTTGGCTCGGTAAACAACTCTCTTCTTCTTTGATGAAGTATTCTCAATTGTCAATATCACTTTACCCAGCTCATGAATTTTGAAAGAGTTACGTAATGGTTTTTCATCAGAAGCCATTGTATTCATTTTCGATATCATAATTGTGTATCTGCCTTCTGTATTAGGGACAAACTCTTCTCCATAGGTCACTTC
The DNA here is from genome assembly GCA_000404065.3 of Pinus taeda. NCBI lineage: Eukaryota > Viridiplantae > Streptophyta > Pinopsida > Pinales > Pinaceae > Pinus > Pinus taeda. The sequence continues at coordinate 325,939 of APFE030350157.1, forward strand.
CCAGCCCAAAACTGTTATATCCCAAACTATTGTGGATCCAACCTGTGAGTTCAACAAGGGAACAATAAATAAACTGAAGAAGCTCGTGAGTGGATACATCTGTCAGTTGTAGTCATTTGATTAGATAAGCTGCAGCCTGCAACCTGCAATTTAATATGGATAAAAAACTATATTTCGGTGTATATATATATATATATATTTTATTAAATATATATAAAACGTGTCCCCCGTGTCCTGTTTCCGGGTCGCTGCGTTTCGTATTGAATACTCGTATTTACGTGTCCTCCGTGTCTCGTGTCCTCGTGTCATGTGACTTAATTTAAAAGTCTTGTAAGAAAGTAAATCATTGCCTCTGGTTGCATTTAAATTCTAGAGAAATAGATTTGTTAAAAAACCTTAGGATTGGGCTCTTACATATAAGATGGTCTGAAAATAATGAAAGACAAAATGTATCCAATTTATTAATATTGTAGAGTGAAAAAACCTATAAGTAAAATCTGATAATATGAAAATCTCAAAACTGAAGTTCAATATAAAGAATGACATACTGGATATTAAAAGTAGCATTGGAGTGATCTCCATATGCTAAAGAATTTATGTTTCAATCATTATCCCTGTTAAATCCAAATATATTTAACATTAAGTATGAGTGTATATCATTCTTTGTGATGGACCACAGAAAATGAACCCTTCTAATTGAATTCCACACCATTGATCCTCTCTTTTGCAGTACAACGTAATTGCTATAATTTAACTTAGTAATTATAATCATCCAAAAAAATATGAAAATGAATAAAAACTTCTTGTTATTTAATTACAAATTTTTAATATAAAAACACTAGTTTTTCGTACTTTTTAATATTGATTTTGTTATCATCCTAAAAATTCATTTCATATTAAGATGGACCGGGCGAATTTTTCTTTTTTTTTTCAGCGAACTTGTTAACTATGTTATCTATTAGCAATTCACTAACTAGCTTTTAACATGAGCTGAGAGGATTCAATTCCTTAACGTGCTTTTTTATTTTTAGATTTTTTTTTATGGATATGAGCAAAATTTTAATTTTGATAACTGACAAACAAAATTGCACATCATATTGGACTGTAGAATGAACTTCTTAACTCAATTAGCAACTCACCAATTAATCCTCACTTTTTATCTTTGTCTGATTGACAGAGTACTTGATGAAGATGTTAGTTCACGCTCCACCATTTGCATTTTGCGAGTGATTTCCATGAATAACAGTTGACAGAATATCTAGGTTGTGAAGCATCTTGTAGTGACTTAATTTTATGAGTGGGCATCTAGATGGTGTTTGAATGCCGCTTATAACTAAGGTTTATGGTTTGTTGTTGTTGTTATTTAAATGTTAAACCCACTCTCGGAGCCGTGTTGAACAAGACTATTAAACATCGTATTCATATTACTTTGAGTTAATTCACTGTCTTTTTTGTAGTTGAAGTTGTAGTTGCATCGCATAATCTAACGAGGCGAAGGAGTTGCCTGGAAAGTTATGGAAATTCCGGTCATATTTAGAGAAAATCCGGAAAGGATTTTTGTAAATCCAAGTTATCGTTGTTAAACTTCAAAATTTTAGGTGTTCTAGACTTTTTTGATGGTGTTGAATCCATTTCCACCATCAAAAACACGATTCAAACACTGCCTCTACAAGATTTTCTAAAAAAAATTGCACGGATTCCAGCATTTTTTGCCGTCCGGGCAATCCCTCCGCCTCATTAGACGACTCTGTAGTTGCATATGGTTGTTTGTGCATTGCAAAATCGTTCATGAATAATAACAATGAAAATGACAGCAACAACAGTTATTGTTAGGGTTCAAAAGAAATAAATATAATAAACAATAAATAAACATTCAAACTATGTACACCATGATTTATCTAGAAAATTTTAATTAGGGAAAAACCAATCAACAATAGATTTCTTATTCTCACTACAATGAATAATTTTCTAGCCTTTTAATGGTTTCAACTATATATAATACTATGAACTTATTACCTTGAGTCACCAATACCAGATACCCAACAAACTACAACTATTAACCATCACTGTTAACACAACTTCAACTTTATCACAGAATCAAATTTATCTAACAATTATATAAAATAATTAAATGCTATGCCCAATGGGTAGAGAGCATGCAGTATACCTTCCATGAAATTTTTTATTCATAGCCATTGGACAATGGCAATCTGTAGTGCGTAAACATGCGAACAATGCCCCCCAAAAGTATGATGTACTCAAGTGATATATATATAAGGAATGAGAGATTATTAATCAATAATCAACTATTTGAATGCGGTGTCGTTTCCTTTCTTTTTAATAGTGTGCCTTAATCGTTTTAATGCACTAATATAATTAATATAATTAAGATTATTGCATGCCTATATGTATTTGTATATGAATGCATTATATCTACTAACTAAGAAATATCATTTTTCCTGGTTAAAATTTTAGAAAATATAAATATTTTAGTATGAATATTTCAGTATATCTATTATAAGAAAATATCATTTTTGGTTTAAAATTTTAGAAATATAAATATTTTAGTATGAATATTTTCATCAATAATTGATGAAGTTTAATATCTTTGTAAATTGTCTATTATAACATTGATCTGTTTATTTTTTTTTAAAAGTTTCAGGATATAAGATTTTTTATAAAGTGAAAGTGTAGATATAATTAATAAAATGGACATTAATTTTTTAATAAAGTAAAGAATATTAATTTGATTAAATATAATATAAGGAGAGACAAATTAGATAATTAGAGGTGAAAAGGGATAAAATTTACTAAAATAATAGATAATAGATTTATTAAAAGTCTATTATTGTTATCTATAAATATTATTATTATATAGTGAATATATTAAGATGGAATGAAATATATATTAAAATGAGTTATGAATAAATATTTGTAATAAAAAAGAAGGGATTAAATAAAAATTAGAATTTAGAATAATGAGAAATAGTAAAGAAAATATTTAACAAATTAATGATTTAAAATAAATAAAATAGTTGACCGTGGTCACAAAACTCTTGACAGGTCATTCTTCCTCTTCTAAGAGAATTATTTGTTAAAAATTAAAAATAAATAAGAATGATTTAGTTTAAATTAAAATTAATTAAGAAATGTAACAAAATTGAAAAGGACTTAAAGAAATGATGGTTAATTAGAATTAGAGGACTTAAAGAAATTAAAAAAAAAAAAAAATGAATTGAAGAATTAAATGGAAGGTAGAGAAAACAAAAAGAAGAGAGGGTGAAGGGCAGGATTTAAGAAGGGTTAGATTTAATAAAAAAGGGATAAGATTTAGATAAATTGGATTTAGAGGACAAAAAATTGATAATAAGATTCCATGAATGACTTAATTACCATATGATATGTGCATAATAAAACATTGTAAAAAAATAAAAATACTAAATCAAAATAGATAATATTGTTTGTTATAATGTTATATGAAGAAGTGGAGAGCTTTTTTCAGCAATAAAAAAAAAAATATATATATAATATATATATATATATATATATAATGGGATCAAATTACATATAGGGTGATTCCAGAGTCCATATCAGATACAACATATCAATCCTGAGCGAGATCTCGCTTCCCATCCAAATCATCATACATCATATAAATCCAACAGTTCCAATTGAGATGGCCTAGAAAGTTTGGCCACGTTATACAGTGTACAAAAAATATGTAACAATTATGAAGTTGTATTTTGGTCCATGAGGTAAAAGCATATGTTCTACATACTCCATAATATAAACATCAATGCCACAGTAGTAAGAAAAAGGCCAGGGATATGTACAAACATATATAAGATAAGCATATAATGTCAAAAAATATCAAAAAAACATAACAGCAATAGTCACCCAGGGAATGGAAACACTCATGCGTCGAATGTAGTGTCTCTCATCTTGACCATAATGTGCAACTGCCAGTTGCACTAGCAAACTCTCCTTTGACAATCGATCAGCTTGTTGGTTGAATTCCCTACCTATATGCATAATCGAGGAATTCTGGAATAAAGTACATAGATTATCAATTTTCTTGAGCCATCCCCCTGAGCGTATGTTGTTCGATGTTAGCATCACCTAAAACATACTTAACAGTGGTTTTTGAGTCACCTACTCTCTAAACCAAACACCAAACCAAGCTACTCTCCCCCTTTGACATCAAAGGTAAAGAGTTGACCAATCTTGAATGAAAACTTCCATATTTAAAATGTTAAATATGAACATTGATCATACTCCCCTAAACATATGCTGAAGTTTCTGAAAGATAACTCTATAACTCATATGAATGGTCCTATTACCAAAAATCAAACATACATCAATCACTCCCCTACACTAAATTTACATATTTACATATTTGGCATCATTATTACCAACTTCCCCAGCACAATAAAATTTATTACATCAACTTCCCAAACACAAAACACAATGAAATTCCAAACACAATAAAATTACAATGGTTTTTCAGGAAGTGCAGACCTTAACTCTACAAATTCGTTGGTACGGAGCTCCGCATAAATTCCTGGTTATGCTGAGCCGTGCATAAGTTTCTCCCCCATATTTGCCAAGGAAAGCAATTGTGTATTGAAAGTATTTGTTGGGCTTAACAATTATCATAGCTGGTTTTTGAATGCGATGAATTAGCATAATTGGAAGGCGTTCAACATTGTATGTCGTTAAAAAATTTTAAGATATCAGATTGTCCATTTTGATCACGAGATAACACTCAAAGTATGTATCTATGTTTTATGGATTTTGGTTTTGCACAAATTAGTATCGTTGATATTGAAAATTATATGTATTGCTTAAGAGAAATACTTGGAATCAAGTTGGACTAGTTTTCTATTTCTTTTTATTAATATCAATATCAATGGCTCTATTCCTTTTAGGACTGTGCTCATGCTTTAGCCTGTTCACTTACGTTCTGGGATCTAATTATTCATATCTAATAGGATAATTTGTGGAGAGTATTATTTTATTTGTTGTTTTAATGAGATGGATTATGATTAATGTTATTCAATGATGGTTACAAGACTCATCGAAAGAATGATTTTTTCTTACAAGGAAGGTTATTTTTTCTGTGATGGGAGAGAAAGAAGGTTATTTTTTTATGGAAGAGAAAGAACGACGATTTGGAGAAGTAAAATTATAGTCGGAACTTTGAGTGGTTTTTGGAAGAAAATAGAGAAAATGATTATCTCTAGGGTCAATACCAATAGGAATATATAAACCAATGCTCCATAGATTTGATCGTAATTTACAATTATGGAGATAGCTTTCGCACTAATATTGATTACACATTACAATGATATTAACTATGTTAATAATCTTTTATTAACGTAATTGCAAATGTATTAGTTTATAAATTCGTTTTAAATATGATCCAATTTCTTCATGTGTAAACCTTTTTAGAGTGCAAAATACAATGTGTTATTTTTTATTGTTTACATTGTATTTTTGAATGCTAAATAGAGTATATATAAGACCAAAAAAAAAAAAATTAACCATAAACATAAATTAGTTAACATAAATCTTCAAATGGTCCATTTAAATTTCTGGTTGAAATATTTTTGGAAAGTATAAGATTTAAACATCTTATTCACACATTTTTTTTACTTCTAATTCACACGTGATTTTAGGCATTTAATATGGAACAAAGTTAATTGTTAGTCTTATTTGTTGAATGTCTAAATCAACCATTTAGTGTCTAATTTTAAACAATTACCTTATTAGTTTCTGCTTGGCCAGGGAGGGACTATAACATCATAGCATTAGCTTCACAGTCAAAGTGCATTGACTCTGCATTATTTTGTTGTATTTTTGTTATACGATGTCTACTTTCCTCAAAAAATATCTATTATGAAGTTAATTTTTTCCTGAAGGCATCTATTATGAGGTTAATTTTTTTCTTAGACGCAAATGGCATAATACTTGCCTAAAGGCAGAAAGAAGACAATATTACTGCATAATAATGGTTGTTGAAGTGTACTGATTTAGTTTAGTAGACTATATTACTTCATAACAATGGTTGTTGAAGTGTGCTGATTTAGTTTAGTAGTGTTGCATCTGCCAACTTCTAGCTATGCAACTGCTAAAATCATGTTTAGATGGCATAATACTTGCCTGAAGGCAAAAAGAAGACTATATTACTTCATTATTAAGGTTGTTGAAGTGTATTGATTTAGTTTAGTAGTGTTGCATCTACCAACTTCTAGCTATGCAACTGCTAAAATCATGTTTATTATGTCTACGCTTTTAAAAACTCTACACTCCCAATTAAGACCTTGTAGCCAGTTATAAAATGCAAAAATATAATTTCTCATGTTCTTTATGTAATGATATAGCTTTGGAATTAATGAAAACATATGTGGTCGCATTTATTAGCCCACAATACTCTGTCCTTGCTCATGTTGTATCTCATATAGCAAATGGAATTCAAATATCAGTTTTGTCCTTTGTTGCCACTAATCCAACTCTTGCATCATATGAATACCCTTATTTTATCTGTATGATCCATAGTGATGTTCATCAGATTTGGGGGTTTTGTGGATTATTATGGTTGGAGAGAAGTTGTCGTTGTGTATATAGATAATGACTATGGGAGAAACATAAATATTGATCTTGGGGATTCTCTGGCAAGTGTGGGTACTACGAATAGCATGAAGGTTGTTATGATTCTTGGAATTGCCTAAAGTGAGATGGGTAATGTCTTCGCAAACTTGGCTTTAATGGATACATGAGTCTTTATAGTCCATATGTATTCAGATGTTGATCTTCTTCTTCTTCCTCCTCTTCTTCTTCTTCTTCTTCTTCTTTTCTTTTCTTTTCTTTTTTTCTGAAGTTATGGACATTGGAATTTTGAGCACCGGTTATGTCTGGATAGCCACATATTGGTTATCTTCTATACTAGATTTTGTTCCACCGAAAACAGACATCATGAAGTCACTTCGAGGGCTAATTTCCCTACATCCACATACTCCAAATTCAAGACAGCAGGTTGTGTTGAGCCAAAGGTGGAGTAAATTACAAATAACTCATATGGTTAATGTGTCCTCAAATACATTTGGATTGTATGCCTATGACATTATATTGATGATTGCCCATTCTACCAATGCCTTCTTGAACCAAGGAGGAAAGATATCTTTTACAAAACACTATGTGTCATCAAGTGCTAGTGGAAATGATTCAAAATTAGGAGTGTTGAAGGTCTTTGAAGGAGGAGCACAGTTACGAAATATAATACTACAAACTTATTTGGAAGGCATTGCAGGTCATGTACAATTAGACAAAAACAAGGACTTGATAAGTTCTATGGAGAATACAAGCTCAGAACTGATGATAAAAGATATATATTTTATTAATTACTTGAAAACGATGATGTTTATAATGAGGGTCCTTGGATTATATACCTCCATGAGTACCTTTTTGGGAAAGGGCATGATCTTATTATTGTGCTCTTTCATCCAATCAACCTAAAATTACACTTAAATAATTTTTACACAACATTGCCTCTCTCTTGAAAAGATGCTTTGTCCTCAAAGCATACATAACCATGGGTGTTTTTGGTGAAATGCGTCTTTGTCCCAAGAGGCTTATTCTTCTAGTAGATTATTCCACTTGATAAGGTATTCTTTAATTACTCGTGAACGTAACATCTTCTCCCTGGCGGTGATGATTCCCTCCGATTCTAAAATGAGCTTAGCTTCATCAGGTAGTTTGTGTTGATTAGTGTTTGCCCAATGCCTTTTTAAGACAAGACACATGAAAAACATTGTGAACTCAACTATTTTCAGGAAGGCTTAAGCTATATGTGTTGAAAATAGCAACAAGAAATGCTAAAAGTAGAAGTGCCAAAAATAGCACTGTTATAAATAGCATTTCGGGATACATTCCAATTTTAGTTAGTCCCTAAACTAAAATTGAGAATTAAAATTTGAATTTGATCTTAGTAGTTGTTTGTAAAATAATTAATCAATTCATATTGAGTTAATTAGTTGTAGAAAATCAAACATGAAGTCTATGTGAAGACATGCAACAATTTCCCCTTTGATTGACGAAGTTATCCCTTGATTAAAGAAGATCAGGACGAGTTGTACTTTGAGTTGTAATTAGTTAGCTCAATTAACTGAGTTAAGTCCAGTTAGATTAGTTCAAACAGTTTGTTAAACTGATTGTGAGTTCAGTTAGTTAATGCATGCATGCATGTAATTGTTGCACTTCAAATAACTGAATATTCTCTCATAAATAACTCATGCATGTCAGTTCAGTCAGAGACCCAGTTGAGATCAGATGATGGGACAGTGTACTATCAGTTGCAGGAATATTCCATTGAGGATATCTCTTGCATGAAGAAGGAATTCGTTCCTTGGAGATTGCGTAGTTACTTCTAAGTTTGATCACTGTGTGATGAAGCCAATTCACATAGGTGGCAGCATTGGACCCCAGGAGAAACTGCACAAGGAAATAGGAGGCTTATAGGATTGGAGGAAGGCATATGTTATGTCTATTCAGTCTATGAATTGTATTGAGGGATTGTACTGAGAGCTGGATAGCTTGTGAGCTAAAGCTTTGTGCAATTCGGACATATTTCCACTTGTATGATAATACAGAGATCAGGGTTTTTAGCTGAGGCTTTCCCCAGAGTATTCTTCTGTGTTCATGTGTGATTGATTTCTAATTCTCTGTTATACGTGTTCTATTTGATCTTACTCATAATCGATTAAGCTTCCGCAAGTTTGTTTGTAGAAGTAGATCAAGTATTTTGCTTTAGTATATTGCATTATCAGGTGATCTACAGTGGGAAATTCTATAATATGCTACTTGGATGATATTTTTGTTGATCTGGTATAGTCCATAGAATTTCGATGCCATCTTGTTTTTACCCTTATGCTTTAGGGATACTTATTTTTAAGGTTGAGGCTTAACAACTACCCACTCTTCAACTTCAAATTCTCCTTCTGATCTATGTTGGTCGGCTTTTTGTTTCATGTGATTCCTTGCAATACTTAAAGTTTTCTTTTAATGCTTAAAGTATTTTCTGGGCCTCTTCCAACTGGTCTTTAACTACCAAAACTCTAGTTTTAGTGAAGGCCAATTCCTTCCATTTAGGAGGTTCATAGTCATACAAAGCTTGAAATGGGGTCATTTTTCCGGAAGTGTGATACGTTAAATTATACCACCACTTGGCAAGGTGTAACCACTGAGCCCACTTATTTTGCTTGTCTGTTGCGTAACAATGAAGGTAAGCTTCTAAGAATTTATTGAAGATCTCAGTTTTTCCGTCTGTTTGAGGATGATATGCTAAACTCTTGTTGAAGTATGTCCCAACATGTTTGAAAAGTTCCTTCCAAAAATTCCATTTAAATTTGGCATCTCTATCACTAACAATAACTTTGGGAAAACCATGTAATTTGTAGACATTTTTACAAAATATCTCAACAATCTCTTTTGTTGAATCTGATTTCTTCATCCCTATAAAGTGTGCATATTTTGTAAGTCTATCGACTACTACGAGAATTTTTTCCTTTCCGTCTGACATGGGTAATCCCTCAATAGAACTCATTGATACTTCTTCCCACTTTTGATTAGGAATATTCAAGGGATGGAATAGGTCAGGGGTCTTAACGCTTTCACTTTTATTCCTTTGGCACTGATCACATTCTGCTACATATTTTTGAATGTCATTACCCATTCCTTTCCAGAAAAAATATTGGCATGCATTATAGTAGGTTTTAAAAAACCCTACATGTCCTACTGACAGTGAGTCATGGGACTCTTTGAGAACTTTGGTGTTAAATTTAGAATTTGGACTTAGGTAAATTCTCCCCTTGTACCATAGAACATCGTTTTTCCATTCAAATCTTGAATTCTAAGGAGGGTTATTGATTATATCACTTATTTTCCTTTGCATACTCACTTCGAATTTCATTTTTCCATTCTGAAATAGCAATTAAAATTTCCAGTAATGACGATCTTCGTCTTTTCTAGACAGAGCATAAGCTACTACGTTGTCCTTCCCTTGCTTATGTAATATATCCATGTCAAAAGTGACAATTTTTTTTATCCACTTTTGTTGTTCTGTAGATAATGTTTTCTGTTGGAGGAGGTGTTGAAGACTATTGTGGTCTATTCGTATTAAAAACTTACTTCCCAATATATATTGTCTCCACTTGGCTAATGTGTGCATAATGGAAAGCATTTCCTTATTATATGTAGACTTGAGACATTAATTCTTGTTGAGATTCCTGCTTTCAAACGCGATTAGGTGACCATCCTACATTATTATTAATATTGTTCTTATGTCAATACCTGAAGTGTCACATTCAATTACAAATGGTTTTGAAAAATCTAGATTTTCTAGTATAGGTGCATTAGACATAATTTCATTCAAATATTCAAAACATATTTATGCTTCATCATCCCATCAATGAGTTCTTCTTTGTAAGGTTTGTTAGGGATGTGGTTACATGGGAATAGTTTTTAATAAACCTTGAATATTACCCAGTCAATCCTAAGAATCCTCTTAACTTGGAAATGTTAATTGTTTTGGGCCATTCTTTTATAGCCTTGATCTTATTAGGATCTACTTTCACTCCTTCCTTGGATATTATGTGTCTGAGGTACTCTACTTCTTCTTTTTGAAGGTGCAATTGTATATCTTTGCATAGAACTGATGTTCTTCTAATATAGTCAGAACTTACTCTAGATGTTGTAGATGTTCCTTCCATGTTTTGCTATAGATTAGAATATCGTCAAAGAACACTAACACAAAATTCCTTAGATACAGACGAAATATCTCATTCATGGTGGCTTGGAAGGTTGTCCGAGCATTAGTTAATCTAAAGGGCATTACCTTAAATTCATAATGGCCTTCATGTGTTCGAAAAGCACATTTTGCTATGTCTTCCAACCTTATCCTTATTTGGTAGTACCCTAATCTCAAATTTAGTTTTGAAAAGTATTTATCCCCATGTAGTTCATCCATCATTTCATTGATAAAAGGAATTGGAAATTTATTCTTAATCATTATCTTGTTTAGCCCTCAGTAATATAGGCATAGTCTAAATGATCCATCTTTTTTCGAACTAATACAACTAGAGCAACATATAGACTTCTACTTTTTGTGATAATACCACATTTTAAAATATCATGGACTAATCTCTCGATTTCGATTTTTTGATGATGTGGATATCAATACAGTTTGTTGTTGACGGGATTTGATACTGATTTGACTTTGATTGTGTGCTCGATTTCTCTTTTGGGAGGCATCTTCATTGGAAGGTCTTGGAACACTTTTTTGTGATTTTGAATTAGTTCTTGAACTTCAGGTGACTATTCATTAACTAGATTTGAAGTTAGCATTTCGAATTGATGACACTGCACTAAATAAGATGGTGCTCCCTTCAGGATAATTTTCATCATCTCAGACGATGATACAATTTGATTCTCAGGGGGTTGAAACCCATATAACTTGTATTTCTTCCCCTCATATTTAAATTTTATAAATTTCTTTTGATGGTTGGCAAAGTAAGTGACTAGGGTTTGTAGCCATTAGATACCTAGGACCACATCCACTTCTCCTAATATATTAGAGTCACGAATCTATAATTTGACTTTATGGCATTTCCCTACTTTTTCAAATTTCTTACTGTTAGCTACTATCACTTTCATATTGGGCATGGGATATGCGACAATGTTGAGCCTTTTCACCATATTTGAGTCCAAAAAGGTGTGGGTGTTGCTGATATCTATTAGAGCCATTACATTGCTCTTTTTTGACATGTCCTTTTAATTTTAATGTTTGGGGTTGAGATACACCTGTCATGGATGATAATGACACTTGCAAAATATTCTCGTTATCTAATTCTGGAGAGAATTGTGGAGAATCTTCAATTCCTTCTTCATTTGATCCTTCAACGTCTGAATCATTGGTTGCTTCACATGTTTATAGGTTCTTGGTCTCTTTTCCTTTAGCACATTTATGTTTAGGATCCTATTTTTCACCATAATGTTTGCATTTACCTTCTTTCATTCTTTGCATTTCCAAATTAGTTTTTTCTCCTTCACGAAGATGTGGTGGAACATATTTTGTATTATCCATGTTAGAAGTTTGGGAAAATCTTCGTCTCGAATATACTCTTTCCAATTTTGGCCATTGTATCTTTTCGAGCCTCTTTTTTGCAGCTTTTACTTCATGTCTCACTTCTTCTATAGAAGTGATGTCATGAAGCTCAAGCTCAGCCTGGAGATGTAGTTTAAGTCCTGTGATATATGATTGAATGAGATGAGTCTCTGATAATACAGGTACTCATGTATCCATAGTTTCCCATTCTTCAGTGTATTCGTCGACATCTCCTTTTTGTTACAATCTGGTGAGTGTTGAGAATAACTCTTCTTCCTTGACACCTTGGAACCTCTTAGAGAATGCATTTTTGAATTTCTTCCACTGATATCAAGTGTCATCTTCTTCCACCCCATATACCAATTATATGCTTCGCCTTCCATTTCCATGGATGCATGATTGATCTTTTCATCATTATTGTCAATACCGTAAATCTCGAAATATTCTTCTTCTTTATTGAACCATGCAACATTATATTTCTTGTTACTGTCAAATTTGAAGAGCTCCAATTTTGCTCTTCGTTGATATATAACCACTAGTGGAGTGAAGAAGGGGCATTTATTCAAGAACTGCATATTTGAGTATTGATTCAAGAGCTGCATATTTTGAAAATTCATGTTACTATTTTGTTGATTGGGCATGGAAGATGCTTATGGAAACTCAGGGGTTTGAAGTGAGCCTGATGAGTTTGATGTATCTGAAGAATTTGGATGTTGATTAGCTTCGTTATTCTAGGGTATTTGATTAGGTGTAATCTTCAACTTGTCACAAATGTAGGTCAACATCGTCATCGATTGATCATGAGCTATTGAGGCAGCATTATGATTTCGATCCACCTTATTTGAAAGGATCGCATGATCCCTTTTAAATTCATTATGATTATGCTTGAATTGATTTTATATTCTCTTTGTTGTATTCTGAAGCTCCTCAATTTTTTGGCATGTCCAATGACTTTAGTCTCAAGATCTATCATTTTTTTATTAAAATTGTTCATCATCATTGATGATGACATCGATCGAGTGTGTGGTGGTGTATATTTATCAAGCTTAACCTTCTTCCTTGACCCTAGTTTTTTTTAAATACAAACTCTTTTTTTTTCTTTTCTTTTTTTTTGTATAATTAAAAATAAAATAAATAAATAAATAGTATTAAATTAAATAAGAAAACTATAGAATAATAGTTATATGTATATAACTATATACATTTGTTGACGGTGTTGGACCTACCAACATTCAGGGGATCACCCCCAGTATGAAGTTCCAACTAGACCTCACACCGTTTTGTGTGGGAGTCCCATCCGGTATGATGCCCCGGTTGCCAATATCTTAAGAATTTGCCTCAATTCTTGCTTGTCAGCACAGGAGAGTGGTTCACTTTGTCTTCAAGAAGTGAGGTTCACGTGCCTGGTGAGTGTAAGTGTACTTTTGTCAATGGTTCTTTCACAGTGAGGGGAAGACGGTGAAGGTGAGTTCCAGGTTGAAAGGGATCAGTCCCAACTCGACTAGGAACACACAACACATAGGACATACACAGCGTCCGGCGAAGCAGTCCACTTGGATGTGGAAGTCACAACTTACAAGGTAAGATAACATGTATAGCACTCACAGATCAGTCAGAATGAGTGCAATGGTTGTTACAACAAGGTTCATGTGAAAGGTTTGTCTGTTGTCTGACAGAGCAGTCGACACCGACGAGCAACATTAACTGCATATACAACACATTTCCATTAATATATTATGCATTACAACAAATGAATTAGTTCAGATGTAGAACACATGTTAAAGCAACATGCATTACAAGTGTTAAAGATTAGTCTTACAACAAATACAATACGTGTGAAAACGTGTTGGCCTGTTAACAAGCTTCTGAATTAAGCGAAATTTCCAAGACACATCGTTACACCATACATCACTAACCCCATCAGGGGGGCGTTGGAGCCACTACTTACTCCTCAAAAAGATTACAGACTCTCTTGGCTATGTGGGAGGAGTTGAGGTGAAAAGTCCCTTGCATGTACAAATGAGGCGGTATTTATAGCCAAGGGTGAAACTGACCCTTGTGGCTATTCGACTACCCTCATGACCGTTTGACTTCCATGATTTTTCGATTTACATGACTCTTTGTTCAACAAGTGGGTCTCTTAGACTTCCAAGTTACATCACATTGATTGACAACAAGCTCATAGTGGAGATGTGGGCGACATTGTTATAGACATTTTTGGGCACTGCAACCCCAATCATAAATGTCCATAAATTGAGGGCTCCTAAGTCCCTAAAAGTGTTGCTTCACTGCCTAAAGGAACAAGGTCAGCTGATTACATCATCTCCCAGAAGTTCTCCACTAAAAGTTGCTCATAAATGGTCAAAACTGGACCATACTGAATACCCAGTGCAGAGGGTGCGATGCATATCACCTTCCCAGTGTAAAGGGTGCGATGCATACTGAATGGCTCCTCTGTAGGGTGCGATGGTCGGGAATGGACAAATGGCAGGGACAATTTGCGAGGTGGAAGATCATGGAATCTTCCAGAAGCTTCCCCTTGGACACTTGCCTCTCTGTTTTCGACCAAGGATGATTAAGAGATAATCAGTCTCCAAGTGGAATCAAGAACTATCAGAGAGAGGACACTAATCAAGACCCCAGAAGATGACTCAACCCCTACAATCATCTATATATGGATCCCTCATCACAGAAATCTAGAGGCTGGAATCTTGTATCTTGTAGAAAAGTGTTGTTGGTTTTCTGGTGTAACTTCATAGTGTTGGGTGATCTAAGCTTTACTTCAGGTGAAGAAGGGCTTTCTTGTTGGAGGATGATGCTAGGTCAGAACACATGGTTGTAATCCTCTTGCTATTCTTGATCTTAATAAAGATATTCAAGTTTTCCTCCCTATTCTTGTATGTTTGATTATATATGCATTTGTATGGTTAACACATATCTGGTCCTATGTTATTTATGAATATAGATCTCTGTTCTTCGATAGTAGTATGTTGCTTTGATTCCACAGGTGCTCTTTGAAGCTGGGCAGACAAAGAAAAAGCGGCAAAGAGCTATCAAGAAGGAGAGGAATCAAACAAGGAAACCAACCGCAAGACTAAGGTTGGTCTCCTTTGTTCCACTCTTATCTATTTTCATAAAGGAAAGCAAAAGTAGACTTTACTTGTTTGTTTCTAAGATAGCTACCAATCTTAGTGGGAATAGCAGCTCCGAGTGGACACTATTCTCGGTAACAAAATGGTGACTCCGCTGGAGAGCGAATAGATTGTTTGTTAGCCTATCTTTGTTTGTTTTATAAACTTACAGATGGAGCCTGAAGTCAAGCCAACTAGCCTTCGAACTGCATTTGTTATACAAATGCAAAGTAGATCAATGATGCTTCAGTCTATCTCCGGGTTTTGTTTATGAATTAAACAATCGATCTGCCAAACGTTCTAATTGCCCTAAGTGGTGGCTCTAGTAACCTCCTTAGATCAACCCCTGTGATTTACATATATTGAACATCACTTACTCGGCCTAAATCCCTGAACTGAATTGCAAATTGTGAGAAAGAACTCGTTAAAAGTCTCGCACTGGTACCATCGGACCCTGCCTTCAAGGCAGTCTGTATGCATCGCACTTCCTGTGTGAAGTAGGTGCGCTGCATACTAGTTTCCATGTGTGACAGGTGCGATGGTCAGGGAAGGTTAACTTTACCTTCATACTTTGCTTTTTCCTTCACTATTTTCAGTTCTATTCAGGAGTTTTGCTATCTGTGGTCAGTATATCTCTGTGAAAACCCCCTTCTCTTACATCATTCCGCTGTTATTGTGCAAAGAACTGTAAGTGTTTTTATGTATTGTGCGCCATTTTCAGTTCTCTTTTGCAAAGAAGTAGCATAGTTGAACTGTCATTTCTTAATCTGAAAGTGTCGTAAGTGTCGTTTTCAGTTATAGAAGAGACTCCCATTGTTCTTGATAGTCGATTATACCATTACTCTTGTATATGATTTGAATTAGTAGTTTTTAAAGTGTCGAAAAGCAATTTTCGTTTCGAAATCGCAAAGTGTCTCCCTTACCTTCACTTCATTTTGAAAAGAAATTTGTTGAGTATTGTCGCTTTGAAAATAATTCAGATTTGCACTTAGCTTCACTTCATTTTGAAAAGAAATTTGTTGAGTATTGTCGCTTTGAAAATAATTCAGATTTGCACTTAGCTTTCTTATTGTCATTCATACATTAAGAAGGCTGAAAACAAATGCATGTGTATTTGCATTTAGACTGCTTGGTTTGATTTAGGATGGTGCATTTAGTGTGTGCTTTGTGCTCTTTGTTGAAAGATTCTCAACTTTCTTTCCTTAGTAGCTAGGATTTTCATTGCCAAAAGAAGATTAAACATGTGTTTATCTTAGACTGCATTTTAGGAATTGTATACACATCACGCGGTGAACCTGAAAGGCAAATTTTTAAACAAGATCAACTTAAAATAAATTTAATGAATCTAACAACGCTTTGGAACCTAACGCACAACATCTAAAGGTATAGGCTAGAGACGTATTACGGCGTCGTAAAACCTGGTAACTATTGTTTTCATTGTTGGTTGGGTGATTCCTCCACTCTGAGACGGCAAGTGCCAGTACGGACTTGTGCTCCTACGTATTGTCGAGTATATATTGGGAGACCACAATAGGCTGCATCCTTTATCCTTAGGAAGCCATGTCTGCCGCCCTATCGATCGCAATGCACTGAACACAGCATTCGTGAAGATTGACTATCGTACCGTAAAAAGTATTCTGCAGTTTTGTGATTGGTTTGGTAATCCCCTCTGCCTAGATTTCCAGAGAAGTCTATTTTGTTCCTTTTCAGACTCCTTAAAAGAAAAGGTCCATCTGAACACTTGTCACTTCAGGCTCATTAAAAATCGAAGGCGACTAGAGTCATATTTTGTTTTTTCTCGACTCTTAAAAATTGAAAAACAAGTTGTGTCAAAGTGTCTAAAATTTATTTTAAGCGGAATAATATCACAAGTTCCCTCGTTGGTCTTTAGGTTGAGAAAAATGGATTCTACCAACCAAGTATTTCCCCTTGGAGGAAACCCTAGTCCTTTCTCCTCTTGGGGAGATGTTGGTGCACCCCATATGGCCACATTGTCACTTCTAGGGTTGACGATTGGTTTGCCCATATGGCTCTTCTCTACCTCTGTCGTTCAGAATACCGTAATTCCTAAACAGTCAAGTCAGCAACTAGATGACACTAGAGTTTCCCCCCAACCTTCTACTTCGTCTGTTTCTCCCTCCCCTCCTTCCTCTTCGCTTGATAAAGCTAGTAAAGCTAAATATCAAGTAACTGAGAAGAAGAAGAAGCAGAAAGAGAAAAAAGAAAAGAAGAAGAAGGAACCAAAATCGAAAGGGGGCGACCAGGCGTCGTCTAGCAAAAATCCTCACACCGCACCGTCTAAACCTAAATCTCCATGTGTCATTTGCAATGGAGAACACTATCACCGAGATTGTCCTTGCATCCCATGGATCTTAAGGGAATTGTCTCCTCGTTTGCACAATCTGGTTTCGTCAACCTCTGATGATCATGTTGAATGCACACCATGAACCAGTGAAAGTGAAGTATATGGACAGAATAGGAATCACAAATTTCATGTAAATTGTGTGAAAGTGATCACGTAGTCCACCGCTGTCCCTTCCTTGATGAAGCTAAAAGAGTTTTGGATGATCGTCCTGCTTCACCGCGACAGCTCCCTCTTGGATATAAAAAACTCTTGCCAAGTCCACCACCGGTTGAAAATCCGGTTGGCACGCCTTTGTGGTCGGCCGAAACCTCTATCATTGAAAATGAACCCTCTGAATCCATACCAGACGAAAGTCAAAAGGTCGAGGCGGCAGTTGACCTGGTCTTGCCTTCAGAATGTTCATCTTCGAATGATACCATCACTGAAGAGAAAGAGAACGACGTCGTTCAAATTCTTTTCATAAACACAGACTCCGATGAACTTTGGGGTAGTCTACCCGTTCCTTTATCATAGGAAGGAAGTTCATCAGAGTCATATTCGGCCGTCTATTCAGTCCCACCTCCAAGCAACCTAGTCGTTTCCTTCGAATGGAATCTACTAGGCAGACCCCGTTTACCAGCTAGTGTACCATTCCGAATCATTGTACAATATTACAGAAAGATCATGGCTGGTACCATCATTGATGAAGGGGCTTCTGTGAGTATCCTTTCCTCAACTGCTTGGAAAGCGCTTGGTTCGCCATCGCTTTTGCCTGAAATGAGAAATTTGACAGGCTTTGACAAAGAAACCAGTCGACCATTAGGGATCCTTCCAAATGTGCCCATTACTTTGAGAAGGAAAATCATTCACATGAAAGTGATGGTAGTTCAAGGACCCTTGGACTATAATCTACTCCTTGGACGAGACTATATTTATTGCATGGGAGTCATCGTCTCCTAACTCTTTAGAGTAATGTGTTTTCTACACGAAGGCAGAATGGTCAAGCTCGTAGACCAAATGTCATTCCCCGGTTCACACATAGAAAATAGTCAAACGCCATCCCTAAATGGTATTTTCATGCAAGGAATATCTCATCGATCTCTAGTCCATCCACCTGATGAGTGCGAGTGATTGAGGTGGATATGACGGAAACCCAGGGGGCATGCACCCTGGTCTGTTTCGGCAGGAAAACCTTGGGTATAGAGTAGGTTTCCGCAGAGGATATATGACTAGTCTGACGAACCCGTCCTTACAGGAAAATGGGATTAGACTGGAATAAGATACCTTCGTCAAAGTTATGTGAGTGGAGGCAACTGCGCCACTCACCTTTTTCTATTTCGATAGACATCACCAAGGAAGCATTTTATCTGCTACGCAGATGGAACTTTCATGGTAACCTGGGAATTTTTCACTATACCTGGGGGCATGCAAACCTTTCCGCATGAAAGCGAAGAGTGACCATTTATTTTTTAAATTTGTAGGTCCTCTAACCCTTTAAACTCATAAGGCTGGTTGTTTCCTAACTTGCATAAAGAAAGGATCTGGGGCAAAGCTTACAAAAGGTGCAAGCCCCATAAAAAATGGCATCTTAGATGATACATCCTTATTATATGACTGGCGAGCAGTGTTACCGCAGGGTTCAAGCTCGTTTAAAAATAAACCCGCCACGAGCAGTTTTAACGCAGAATTCAAGCTCGTTAAAAATAAACATAAGCAATTGAGCAAATGTTTCCCCCATAGCTTAAGCTCATTAAAAAATGAACTGGTAAATAACCATTGTGAATGCCTTATCGTCAGCTTTTGAGCCTTGGTCGTGTTCTCATCATCACCTCCACTCTGTTTTTGCCACCGATCATTCACCTCCATTTAATTGTTTACCCTTTCAAGGAACATCTGCGAAGAGTGATTCTATTAGCCATCCTTGTGACACTGCCATGATTGGAAATTTCCAAACCTTACCTGGAATCAGTTGCTACCCAAAATCATCACTCGTTCCTCGAAAAATGAGTCTCCTTTAAGCTCTTTTCAACTGACTCGTAAAATATAAAAAGATCGCCGAGCGATTAGCCTCTCCAGCTCATTAAAGTCATTGGAAGTGCTATCCCTCTAGATTTTAATCTTTTTAGACTTGAGGGATTATTACACAAAAAGATCGAGCGCTTGTCTTGTTCGGCTCGTTAAAACTATCGAAAATTCATCCCTTTCGTATTATTTTACGCTTTTTCAGACTTAAGGGATTATATGACAAAAAAGAATCTTTGGAGTATCCTTTCCGTCCCTTTCAGACTCTCTAAAATTGAAAAGGACCGAGTTATCTTTGTCGTTGAACTCGTTAAAATGGAATAGCGACAAACTCGTCCAAATGGACAAGAATGAGTTTCACTGTCGCTAGGCTCACTAAAATATAGCGACAGTTTCGCCTGAAGGGCGGATTATAGAACAAGCATATGTTATCCTCCTCAAGCTTGACAAAAATAAAGAGGTATTGGTCAGCAATGACTGGGGAAAATTGGGAAGAAAACTTGAATAAACTTTATTGGTAGCAAGTCGCTCTTGAACATGACACTTTCCTTCCGCATCTGAGCCGGGTTGGGTTGTTCCGTTCACTGGTCATATCACCATTGGTCTGTCACACCATCCATCTTTGGGGTTAACATTACCAATCCATCATCAGTGTCGCCAATATGTTCAAGAGAAGTCATTC
The DNA here is from genome assembly GCA_000404065.3 of Pinus taeda. Classification (NCBI taxonomy): domain Eukaryota; kingdom Viridiplantae; phylum Streptophyta; class Pinopsida; order Pinales; family Pinaceae; genus Pinus; species Pinus taeda. Next base: position 346,278 of record APFE030350157.1, read on the forward strand.
AGAAAATTCGCCTGTGTCTCACCCACTGCAATACACTCACACTCCATTCTTTCATGACCGCCACCCTGAACACTGTATCATCAGATTGTTTTCACCTCCAAAATAATTTTCTTCGTTCCATGTTGTAGATGTGGGATTCATTAAGGCCCTCCTACGACGGGTCATTTCTTGTCGACATCAGCTCATTATCCAAGAAGTCGACCTAGGAACAACCCTTTCAGTACTTTGAAGCTTGCATGCCTCAATGGCAAGTTTCTCACTTTCAGCGACA